>JASDQU010014761.1:240493-261352 GCA_032191745.1 Picea mariana | reverse complement strand
TTTAATGTTGTATTGAAAGATGATGAGAGAAATTGAGAATTTAAAAAATAAATAACAAAGATACATTTTTAGAGTGGAAAATAAATTGATTTTCATTTGAAATGCTCTCCATACAAATTCATAAATTTTTGAAATCTACAAGTCTCTACTTAGACTAGGGCTAGGTATATGGTCTTTAGCTACTCTAGAACAATGTTACAATAGAGAGACTAAGCGTGAAAAATAAAAAGAAAGTTGAGCCAAGATGGAATGGAGCAATGATGACGAATCACAAGGAGAAAACCTGCATATAGAAACTGATTAGCGTTGAATAAAATCGAGCTTGAATACAGCAAACTAACAAGTAAACATTCACCTTATGAAGACTTCATCATTTTCACAAGACCCCATATTTCCAACGATTCTGTCAATCCGTACTAAAGATGTAAAAAAAGAATGAAATGAAGTAGACCTCACAACACCACAACACTCCAAGCATACCTCTCTATAAACTTTCTACCAAATTTTTCTCTCTCAAAATTTTTATTTCTCTAAATTTTCTCCTTCAAAAAAATTTCCTCCTCCTAATGGTTGTGCGCTGCTTCCTTTAAATAGTTGGATGAATAGTTAGGTAGCTCTAGAATGAAATGGCATATGTTGTATGTCTTGAACCGCCTCCCTTAAAATTAGAATAAATAATATAATTTTATTTGTAAAAAATGAAACCGTTATCAACGAACGGTTCGTCATTAGATTTGTTTGTAGACTTAGTGTTTGACCCATCTGCAGTTTACGTTCTTCTTCAGCGTTACGGTGGGCTTCATTTTCCAAGATAAGTTCACGTGCAACTTCAAGTTTGTGAGGGTTCTGTCGCTCCTCACGTTCCGGTGCCTCTCTATGAACTTTGGCAGCATCAAGTAAATGCTTACAATATTAACAATGCATTTCTATTTTCTTCTTATCAAATCCATGTGAATGATGGTTTGTCACTGCAGACAGTTGGCTGAATACACGAAGTATATTTTTTAATTCTGATACTTGCTGACGAGCCTCATTGGAAATCCGTTTTTGCTTTTGAAGTGTTGAAGTCGAGAGTTTCTCCAGTTTTGAATCCTTCTTCTTATTGCGAACTGCTGCAGAATAGTTACAGTTACCAAGTGAAAGACTGGCATAAGAATCCTTACCCCCTGTTACATCTTTGTACGATTCTAAATGTTTCATTTTCTTTGACCCAATCACCTGCCTTTAGCTCCATGTCGCCAAGCATATATAAGCATTGTATGATTTTTCGACCACCTTAAGTGCATCCACAATCAGTTCTTAGCTTAATTGAACATCATTTCGAGCCCAAGCCATGGCTGCAAGTTGTAGGTATCCATCAACATAATCAGGAAACTTAAACAAGATCAGCCTATATAAAATACTTGCTTTTTCTATATCATTGAGTTCTTCAAACATTCTAGCCTGATTGAAAAGTGTAATAACTTTCTCCCAAGGTAACTCAAATGAAATTCCATCTTCTTCCAGATGATGGAAGAAATCCATATCTTTGAACTGTGCAACTAATGCTGCAGAATCAACATCATGGCAATGTATTCTTCCATTGATGAAGTCAACCCAAACACCATCTCCTAATGCATCAGTGAGAGTTTTTCGAGCCAACTCAAATTCACCACGCTCAAAATGAAGAACTCCAATGTTATTAAGTAATTCAATGGGTACTCTTCTTCTCTGCTTAAACGAGTTCAGAATGGTTTGGATTTGCTTCTCAAAAGAATCAACCTTGTCCTCTTTAAACCCTGGTGGAATACTTCTCTTCTGTACTTGAAAATGTTGCATCACACGTTGCAATGTATTTATGTAGTGCTTAAGCTTTTCGGATTGATCAGGTGGCATGGGCTGTAGACATTTCATTGAAATCTTTTTATATAATTCCTTTATCCTTGGATGATACATATCGTTCAGATTTTATAGTCTCTGATAAACCTTGTCTCTTCTGTACTTGAAAATGTTGCATCACACGTTGCAATGTATTTATGTAGTGCTTAAGCTTTTCGGATTGATCAGGTGGCATGGGCTGTAGACATTTCATTGAAAACTTTTTATATAATTCCTTTATCTTTGGATGATACATATCGTTCAGATTTTATAGTCTCTGATAAACCTTGTCCTGTCAGTCAGTTGATTTTCCAGTTTGAACTGACGACTCCATTGATGTAGAAGACGCCTCTGACACCCCTCGCTGTTGTAATAGCTTCTTTTATTGTTCAATAGAGCTCTGTGTTACCTCAAAGTATTTAGTGTATGCTCACAAGAACCCGAATTAGGAGAAACACATGATATCATAACCGTCCGCGAGTTCCCTACACTGTAATCACGAAGCACTTCCGTCAACTTGCTTCCTCAAAAGGGAATATGAATTTGGTCATTATCCAGGGCCCGTATACACTCTTTTAGAGCCAGGAGGCTCTTGTTGATTTCTGCTCCCTCCATCCTTGCCAACTCCTTTTTTATTCAAAGGTATTTTCAGAACCACCACTTTAATCTTTTCCAAATTTCTCTCTTGAATAATTTCCTCCTCGTCGAAGAGGTCTTTAATTGTTCATGTTCTTTTGTTTAAGATTGAAGTAACCCTTGCTGCTTTTTAGCGGACGCTTGTGTCTTTGACGGATAAGAAATACCACTGTATACCTGGATTATAAGACTTTTATTTTTTAAAAACATGAGTTAGCTGCCAACCAATCCTATATAATGATTTCCATATCAGACTGACAAAAATAGCTGGGAGACGGGCTTGATATCTTTTCCTTTTTTCTGGTAAATATCGTATTGCGCCAAATAAAACTCCCGTATCATGTTATTTCATAAGATAAGAGAGACTATGAGGTAAGACCGTTGTTCCAACTTCAATCCAAATACCTTTTAAAAGGAATAGCGAAAACCCTTAGCTTGAAATGATATTCGATGTGTGTGCCAAGTGGAGCACAAATCTTAAGCGTATAGTCCATTACACCTCCAAGAATGCTTTATTTGGCATATAGGACATGAAGTAGTGACTTCAAAACATAAAGTAAGTTAACCCCTTTTTTAAGAGATACAGTGGAGACCAACATCTTGATTAAAATAATAATAAAGATGTCATGTGAAAGGAAGCAAAAAGAAATGATATATTTTGCTTTAGGGATAAAGTTAAGGTCATAAATTGAAATGGCATGGAATTTTTAATGAAAACAAAGCTATAGCTCTATAAAGAGGCATGAGGGAAATCTTTGGAAAGTGGATGAGGTAGCAATAAGGAAGTAAGATATTTGATATATATATGATATGAATTTTGTTGGCTTTCAAAACTTTATCCATGTATGTGATAACAAAGAGTTTTGTATCATGTTTCAAAACATATAGTGTCAATGTGCAAAATATGATAGTGTAAGCAATGAGAGGAACCGGAGAAGGTGCACATTTAGTAATAGGTTAAGAGACATGATGATTTCGATTCGAACCCTGCACTGAAAACTTGTAATGAACTTGCTTCCATTTGAATGATCATGTAACTTTCCTTCAATGTGTAATGGTAACTAAGCGGGAGTGCATACAACTTTGTGCAAGAAATTGCAGAATGAGGGGTGAACGTGAAAACACTTTGTCGATTAAGTATTGTTGACAAAAATCGTCGTCAACACCTTGTATGTAAGATTTATTTGCCAAGCAACAAGTTGCTTAAATGTTATACCCAAGCTGTTTGGATGCTCATTTCAAATCTGTTATCATTTAACATCACTCATGTTAAGAGGGAACTTAATTCAATGGCTGATAGGTTAGTTGTGTTTGCAACATCTCCTACCCGACATATTTTACCTCAACAACCTGACTGCATGTTTAAATCTCTATATCGTCCTCGCATCCCCGATAATGTAGTGTCATGGAAAGTTTTCCCTAGTGATGAAGGCATTTGTGCTTTCATACAAAATGAACCATTTAAGCCTAAAGGAATCATAAATATTGAAGATGATAAATTTCCTAAAGGCTTGACTCCTCTCAAAAGTTCATTTTCATCGAGTGATGTAGGAAACAAAGGGACACATAAGGAAGAGGATTCAAAAATGAAAATGGGTGATACCATTTCCTTGAACCTTGGGACACCTGAATCTCTAAAGATCATTAAACTAGGTGCTCAATGTTCTGATGAAGAAAGGGAAAAATTCACTGAGCTACTTCATGAATTTCAAGATGTTTTTGCATGGTCATACGAGGATCTTCGTGGTTTTGATCCTATTCTCATACAACATGTCATTCCTATCAAGGAAGGGGTAAAACCAGTTAGACAAAAGCAAAGACCTATTAACCATGCACTAGAAGCTAGTATTAGGAAAGAGTTGGAAAAATTATTGAAAGCTGGTATAATCTTTCCAGCTAAGTATTCCTAGTGGGATTCAAATCTCGTCCATGTTCACTGGTAAAATCAGATTATGTGTCAATTTGCGCGCATTGAATAGAGAGAGCGTGAAAGATTATTTTCCTCTCCCTAATATGGAAATGATTTTACAACAGGTTGCATGGTCACAAATGATGTCCTTACTTGATGGCTTTACTGGGTATAATCAAATCAAGGTAAAGAGGACTAATAGATATAAAACTGCATTTACTACACGCCTGGGCCCATTTTTCTTATGAACGCATGCCTTTTGGCTTGTCTAATGCAGTTGCCACTTTTCAAAGAGATATGCAGATAGATTTTGAATATATAATCGATAAAATTATCCATGTTTATCTTAATGATTTGACTGTCTATTCAAAGAATCGGTTGGATCATTTTGGTCATCTTAGAAAAGATCTCATGCATTTCAGAAAATTTGGCATTTCTTTAAATCCTTCCAAATCTATTTTTGGTGTCATGAAGGGAAAGATCCTTGATCATACTGTTTCTGATTCAAGAATAAGCATTGATCCCGGAAGAATTATTGCAATTATAAGCCTTCATGTCCCCACCTCCAAGAAAGATGTCCAAGCTTTCATGGGCATTATCAATTTTGTCCATAGATTTGTTTTTGATTTTGTTGTCATGGTTAAACCAATTCATAATGTTTTGAAGAAAGGTCATTCTTTTTCTTGGAAAGATGACATCGAAAATTCTTATCTTAGGATTAAGAAAGCAATCAGTTCCGCACCGGTTTTGGAGAAACTAGATTTTGAGAAATATTTTATCATATATACCAATGCCACCAAGGAAGCAATTTATGCTATCCTCTTACAAAGTGATGACCAAAAAATGAAAAACTTGTAGCATACATGAGTCATAGTTTATCAGATGATGAAATCAAGTACTCTTATATTGAAAAACATGTTTTTTCTCTTGTTAAGGATATAGGAAAATTTTGTCACTTTATTTTAGGCAAACATACGCAGGTAAGAGTCCCTTTTCCTGCTGTCAAGTTTCTTCTCTCGCAAAATTATCTTTCAGGAAAACTTGCACATTGGCTTGCCAAACTTCAGGAGCATGATTTAACCATCATGACTTCAAAAATGATCAAGGGATGAGACTTAGCCCTTCACTTAGCTCAACACCCTGAACCAAGTGAAGAAATTGATGATCAGGATAATCCTCTTTCAACTCTATTCTATATTGAAAATCAAAATCTTTCTATAGATGAGCATCCTTGGTATAGAAATCTAGTGTATTACTTGTAGCATAAAAAATCCCAGATAACTTAGATCCTCACTAGAGAAGGAGACTTTGCCTCGAATATTCCAAGTATATCATTTTAGAATACTTTTTGTTTAGAAGGTCTACTGATGGTTTTTTACTTTGATGTGTGAATGATGAAGAAGCACATAAATTGTTACATGAAATTCAAGGATCATGAGTTTCTCTCATTGACATTGGTGGTCATTTTTCTTCTAAAGCTACTTCTTTTAAAATCATAAGAAATGGTTACTATTGGCCTTTGATATTTCAAGATTCTTATAAATTCCCAAGATCTTATGATAAGTGCCAAAATGTTTCTGGGAAAGAACATATTTCTTCCATGCCTTTACAACCTATCATCCATCTTCCACATGGCATATTTTTATTTTGACAACCACTAATTAATTTACTAAATGGACCGAGGTTGTCCCTCTTAGACACGCACAAGATGAGCAAGTAATTTCTTTCCTAGAAACTACTATGTTTTCCAGATTTGGCATTCCATTAGAGATCATTATGGACAATGACCCAACCTTCATTTCTGCAAAGTTGACTCAATTTTTGGTTAAATTAGGGGTCAAACATTTCAGTTCATCTTCTTATTAGCCCCAAGGAAATGGGCAAGTCGAGTCCACTAACAAGAATATCATTAGGATAATTAAGAGGACCATAGAGGATAAACCTCACCAGTGGCACACACTTCTCACTTACACTCTCTGGGTAGATTGCAAAACCACCAAGGAAATCACAGGTTGTACTCCCTTTCATCTTGTATATGGTTAAGAGGCAATTTTTCCTACTGACCTGGAGCATTCCTCCTTATGAATGATGCTACAGATTGAAGAATTAAATTCTTCCAATGTTCCCCAAAGGATAAATGCATTGTTAGCCCTAGAAGAACAAAGGAATTTTTCCTTAGAGAACATATAGAGAAGACAACAAACTATGAAAATGTATTTTAACAGACGAGTGAAAGCTGTTGAATTCAATATTAATGAGAAAGTCCTACTATGGGACTCATCCCATGCTGAGAGAGGAAGACACTCTAAGTTCCAAAAACTATGCCTAGGTCCTTTCAAAATCGCTTTTATCCTATGTGCAAACTCATATCTCCTAAAGGGTTTGGAAGAGAACTTGTTCTCATACAGTACTAATGGTTTCCACTTGAAACATTATGTGGAACCTGCTTGATCATTAAACGCTTGTAAAAAAATGATTGATGTATATAGTCTTTTGTTTTACTGTTTTCTTTTTACTTTGGTTTATTGAATTTTCAATTTATGTTGTTTTGTTTTCTTGATTATCAAAAATAAAGTCTGGATCAGTGTTTCCATAATAATGTCATTCTGTAAATATTGTCGATCAATGTAAAATATGATACACATAGTTGTCACAATGTCCTCCTTTTAGACATCGCTCAAATTGTTTTTTTCTTTCGACACTATTGTAGGATAGTTGATTTTTTATTCTTCCTTGTTTCTACTATCCCTTTCTTCCCTCCATCCTGAGATCGAGAGAGCATATCAGAAAAATTCTCCTTGAAACTTTAAGAAGTATTATATGTTACATATTGTTTGAATGTTATGCATACAGGACCAAACCCCCTCATATGTACCACTTTCCATAAGTTATTCCCAAAATATCGTCTCATTATTTCCTTTAATCTATATTTTTTCCCCTGTTGCATAACAATTCTTTTCAGTAGTTTTTATATCATCTACTTCTACTGGTCTATGAAATCAGACATACTGAGTTCTGAATTTGTTATAAATAGATTTCCCTATAGAGTCATTAGTTTGTTGATGCCCATAAGCGCAATTTAATATCCATCCCTGCAAATGGGTTGCAATGCCTTATTATATATATATATATATATATATATATATATATATATATATATATATATATATATATATATATATATATATATATATATATACTAGATAGGTGGGACCCCCTTGTGTAAATCATGGTGAAAAAGAAACTCTTCTCTGAATTGCACACATAAAAACCTTACGAAGCATATTACAGTTTGAGAAAAACACACAAATTCAAATAAGTTTTCACATGCAATCAATGATGATAAGGGTTGGCAATTTAAAAGTTGAAGGAAAGTTTTGAAGTGACAAGAACTTTGGTTATAACTATTATACATCTATGATTAAAATTCAAACTTCAACTCACACACATATTGGTTATGACATATGGCATTCATAGCATATTGTGCTATATTATTGGTTATGTTTGGTGGAAAATAGTTATGGTTTATGAAATTGTTTTTAGGTTAATTAAATCATTGCAAATTGGAGCTTGTTAGAAATTAATATGGGGCATATTATGTTATGGTTTTGGTATAAAACTATGGTATAGGAGGGTTTTCGTTTCAATTTGGAAAAATGAAAGTGACAAGTTAGATTTGAATATGGTTGATTAATGTGTTTAATGAAAGTTTGGATGTGCTCCATCCTAGTTGTGGTTGATTTTAATTAATGAGAGGGTAGAGAAGCGACGCGCATTTATTGCATGTTGTTCTTACCCCACCTCGAGCTCACCACCCTCACCTTGTTGTACATTTTTTGTTGCTCTGGTTAAGTTGCCTTTGTTTCACTCGGATGTTGGGAGAATAGCGGTAGTCTTTGTGTTTTTCGATGCTTTCCTCACGGGTATGGTGACTCTCACCCTTCCATTCATCATTGTAACCTCGCTCTGGATAGAATATTTGTGTTGGCTCTTAGAATTTGTATGCAGAGTTTTTTCTTTATGAAAGATATAGTGGTTGAATGTATACTCTATTTGTGCAAATGATATTGGTTGGCATTTCATTATTGCTTCTTGCTGTTGATATAACTTATGGAAATATTTTTTTTCTTCCACCCATGTCTCGTGGTAGAATCATGGAGGGTCTTTCATGGTAAACAAAAGACAAATTCGGGTTATGGGTTCTTTTAATATGGCTATTCTTACCTCCTTCTCAATCCATGAGAGGCCTGTGGCCCTGTCGAGTTACCATTCCACAGTTTTTTTATGAAAATTCAGGTTTTTTCCTCATAGACACCTTGCAAGCGATTGTGTCAAACTTTGTTGTAAAAATAATGGAGGTTTTGGATTCATTTTACAAACCCCACTTGCAGAATTGTCTCACCCACCCGATCGTTCAGTTACCATTCTTCCTTTTCATGACTGTTATAAACTCAAACTTGGTTTTTGAAATTGTTATGTGTTGACTCGATAATAGAGATATTTATTACCTGCATTGGATCTTGATTCATTGGTTGACTACCTACGGGGGTTTCTATCGATTCTTTTGAAGGATGTATAGTGAATAAATGAAAGAGCACCAGGGTTTCGAACCCATCCTGTCGCATAGATTACTAAATGTGGTGATACAAATCTCATATGTTGAAGAGTGTTGTCTTATGTTACACTCCATTGTGCACTTGATGTGGTCTGGTGTTAATTTCTAGAATGATTATGTTGATGGTCTATCGTATAAAAATGAATTCTGGAAATAAAAGGAAATAAAATTGCACAATGGGTGGAAATTGATTATAATGGTTTTGGCTTGGTGATGTTTGGAGTCATTTGGTTTTTTATAAAAGGAAATTGTAACTAGCTAATAAATAGAATCTCTCGAACCTATTCCATTGTGCAACATTTAAAATTGGTTTGATGTAAATGATTAAGGTCGATGGCATGTTTTTTTTCGCGTCCCCCTCATGTTTTCTCTAAGCGATTTAGATATGGTCATTGTTAGTTGGAATTGTGAACAATCTGTCTATAAATTGGTGTGTCTATAAATTGTGTTGTTGTTTGATCAAACATATATGAAGAAAAAGTGGAAATTAAATGGATAAGTTTCATAGTCCTAGAGTTCTGTTTTGGGTTTGATATGGAAGTTGTTGTGTCTTGAACCTTGAGATTTCTTACGGTTAAAAATGTTTTCTTTTGTAATTGAGGATGTATCATTTTAAAGAACAAATGTTATTTCATATATTGGAACAATATCCATCTCATTTATCATTCATTATACCACTTTTCACTTACTACAAGTCCACCATCTTCCCAAATTCACTTTAATTCCCTATTCTGTTATTTTGAATTGCATTTTAAAAGAAGGAAAAGGAAGGGTCTCGCTTCTAAAATTTGGAAATGGAAATATTTTTTTTATGGAAGTTGCATCTGTGTTTTCTTGAACAGCATCCGTTGGTAGTTCCCATCCATTCTACCACTTTTCACTCATTATAAACCCCTCACCTTCCCAATAACCCTATCATTCCTTGTTCAATAGCAATTAATTATTGATTTGAGTAGTATGATGAATGTATTGATTGCATGTGCTTCTGTTGTGAATGATAGGGCCAACCTTTGATTTTATTTAAGTAGGGTTGATGCATGGACTATCAAGACTTTTCATAACTAATTGGAGCATTGCTTGAGGATGAGTTTCTTCAACAGAGGCAATAATGGCAAAGGAAATTGGCAAAGAGGTCATAGAAGACCTCGATTTTCCATACATTTTGATGTCGATCCACAAGAATTGACTCATATTTTTCAAGCTACATTATTCAACATAGTAGGACAAGAGATCCTCTAGCCCTGACCTGAAATACATCCCTTCCAAGCACAGAAAAACTTTTTCGGTATCTAAGTCCCTTCTCATGTATCAATGCAACCAAAAATGACTGCCAACGATGGTTGGCAAGAGATTGTCCACCAACCTATTGTTCATCACCACGGTTGTCCTATTTCTTCTTTTCCATTACCCCTCCACCACCACCAAAGAATAAAATTACCCAAGATGATCATATTGTCTCACCCGTGCAGTCATCTCATGCTAGTAAGAGGTTGAAAAGCGATATTCTCGAGCCTGTGTAGGACAAAGGAAAAGGAGTAGCCACTCCCTCCAACTCATCCAAAGAGTCTTCCAAATATGTGTTCTCCTGCCTTCATATTAAGGATGATTGTTCTCATGTTATCAGTGTAGTTCAACCTCAAGGTTCCAACTAGCCAAAGGCTGCCATAGAAAAATCAAAAGGGGACAACAGTGAAAAGAGGCCAAATGTCTCTCATAGTAAATATGGTTTTTTTATGATAATTAATATTTTTTTAATGTAGAAGACATTATTTTTACTTGGACAAAGTTTTGGACAACAAGCATATATTTAGCCAATTTTTTTTGGACAATATGGATATAATGCTATTTTGGATATGATCATATTATATTTTGTTGATATTTAGATATTTGATTATAAAAATGAGCACGGGAGTTACAAGGAGGATATTTGAATCAAATGATGGAGTTGATATTTCATGTTTGATGACTATTAAAAGGAAATAATTGGGAGTCACAAGGGGTCCCACCTATTTAGTTATTATTAATTAGACCCCTATTCATATATAATATTATTATTTGTCTCAACTAATTAGTTAAGCTAAGTTGGCTTAACTAAAGAAAGGTAGTTGAGCTACCATAACTTATTGAGAAAGAATAAAAGCTCAATGAAATGAAGAGACAAGGAGGAGAGAATAGAAGGAGAACTACAACCATAAGGTTTTTTCTATACTAGTGAGATACTTTCAACTTTCATTCATTCTGAGTTTACTAGAAGGCTTAACCCTCTTGATGACAACAGGGTCTTATTGAAGGAAGCAGGATTCAAAAAACTGAATCACATATTTCAACAACTTGTTTTAAAGGTGTATGATTTATATTTGGAAGTCTATGTATTCTTGTTTGTGTATGAATTGAATTTTATGACTGATAAAAAATATCTTGCAGAGTCAAGTGACAACATTTTGTGGCAAGGTGATCTAGATCTTTAGCTTCAGTTTTCTTCTTGTTGTCAGAGTCTTTTTGTATGGTGCCCATCGAAGGCTTCTAAATCTAACTTTGGTCCCAACCCTCGCAGGGGTTTGTAAAGTGAAACCATTTTTGTATCTCAAAATGAAATAAATGAAAAAATAAGATTATTGTTTCAGTCTCACACATGTGTTTTAATGATCTTGTTCATTCTTTTTCTTTTATCTCCATGTACACATTTGTGTAATTTCTGTACACATTCATGTAACTTTGTTTAAGTTTATTTCTTTTTCATTGTTATATATAACACATAAACACCATCATTGATCCTTTGTACTTAATACTTGTAGATTAAGTGATTTTTTTTTAGGCTATAAACCCTAGGTGGCATTCCTGAATATCTTGTCTTAGCCCGACAATATCTGAAAATGTTGGAGTCAGGTTTTCCATACCTTTTCATCAACACCCCCCTAAATGATCCTCTCCTTCATTGTATTATTTATTGTTGACTTACTTTCGTGAACCAGAAATTTATGAAGAGGCAATGCAAGTAGACACTAAAAAGAAGTGGGAGCAAGGCATGAAAGAGGAATTGGATTCCTTGGTAAATAAATAGACTTGGGACTTGGTTCAGTTGCTTGCAAGAAAAAGAGCATTACATAATAAATGGGTTTATAGGTTGAAGGAAGAAGATGGAGGAAAAATACAATACAAGTCTAGACTTGTTGTAAAGGGATTTGCATGAAAGAAAGGCATATATTTTGATGAAACATTTTCTCCTCACGTTAAAATGACTTCAATTAGGACTATTTTAAGTTTTGTGGTAGTATAATATTTTTATCTTGAACAATTAGATGTAAAAACATATTTTCTCCATGGGGATTTGGTGGGAGAGATTTATATGAAACAACCACAAGGTTATGAGGTCAAAGGAAAGGATAATTTGGTATGCAAGTTGAAGAAGAGCTTGTATTGCCTAAAGTAAGCTCCAAGCTAGTGGTATTTGAAGTTTGACAGGTTTATGATAGAACAAGGTTATAGTAGGTGTCATTATGATCACTGTGTTTATTTTAAGAGGGTAGAAAATGGAAGTTTTATTATGTTTCTATTGTATGTAGATGACATGCTTGTTGCAAGGTCTAACATGCAGGATATAATTTTGGTAAAAAATAAATTATCTAATTCATTTGCGACGAAGGATTTGGGTGTTGTAAAAAAATTTTTTGGTATGATAATAAAAAGAGACAGGAAAAATAAGAAATTAACATTGTCTTAGTGTGATTGCATAGAGAATGTGTTGGAGAGGTTTAGAATGTTGGATGAAAAACAAGTTAGTACACCTTTGGCCAACCATTTCTAATTAACGAAGAAAATGTGTCCCAAGACACTAGAGCATATAGAATACATGTACAGGTTCCATTATTCATTAGTATTTGCCAACTTGATGTATGTGACAGTGTGCACAAGACTAGATATTGCACATGCAGTGGGAATTGTGAGAAAGTATATGAAAAATCTAGGTAATGAACATTGGGAGGAAATAAAGTAGATTATTAGGTATCTGAGAGGTACGACTACTCATGCATTACGTTTTGGAGGGTCAAACACTTTTCTACAAGGATATATTAATTTAGATATGAAAGGTGATAAATACAATAGGAGGACCACCACAGGGTATGTTTTTACTATAGGAGGAACAACAGTAAGTTGAATTTTGAAACTGCAAAAGGTTTTTTCACTTTCAACAATATAAGTAGATTCTATTGTTGCTATATAGTCTAATAAAGAGATGATTTGGTTACATAGGTTTATGGAGGAATTGGGAAAGCAACAGGAGAATAAAATGTTGTATTGTGGTAGCTATAGTGGCATTCATATTGCAAAGAAATCAACCTTCCATTCTAAGACTAAGAATATACATCTCATATACCATTGCATACAATCCATTTTGGAATATGGACAAATGAAGTTGGAAAAGCCACATACTAGCCAAAATCCTTGTGACATGTTAACAAAGGTAGTAACTAGAGGGAAACTGATTTCCTGCTTAGTTTTAGTTGGCCTTCAAGCATGAAGGTGAAGATGAGAAATTTTCTAGGTCCAAGGTGGATCATAATCCAACAGCTACAACAACAATGGAGTTGTTTTGATCAGTCTTCAAGTGGGATATTGTTGGTTATGGAGCCTGATTATCTTCCTAATCCATATGCAGGTATGTCTATCCCCCTTCTACCGGGGGTTCCAGGACTGACCCTCAAATGAAGGGGGTCTGATGGGGACCTATCCCCCCAACTGGGGGCATGGGGGCTAGCGGTCCCCCATCAAAGGGTTCAAGAGAAGATCCCCTCAGGAAGTTTTTGGGAAATTTTCCTTGTAAAATATTGTAATTTTAGTCAATATGGACCATTCATTATAAGTTTGCAGATCTGATGATAGACGTTATGTTATGGCTTTCCCCAAAAAATAATTTTTTTTGTTTGTATGGAGGCATTGTATTGTTCCTGTGTGTGTGAATATTGTATTCTGAGATAGGAGAATGTAAGAGAAAGAAGAGGAAGTTACAATGGGTGTGTTGTAGGTTGTATCCATTCATTTGTTGGATAATAATAAAGGAAGGACCTGGAAATTTCTCTGGTGGACGTATCCCACACTGGGTGAACCACGTATATCTGTGTCTCTATTGTATTGTGTATATTTTTTGTTTTATTTCCACATTTGTTTTATTTTATTGCTCTATGATCCTATTTTTATAACATATTTATATAGGTGTGAGGTATGTGATGGATTTAATGTTATGAAATGGTACATTGTTAGGAACCAAATATAAAAATAACATAAAAAAACCTCAGAATAAGTACTCAACGCCTTGAAAAGGAGATAATTTCAGATAATAAGCCTCTTTGAGGGGGAAACCTCCTTATACACCACATAAATATCCAAATAAAGATGATTCCAAATGAAAAGGTCTCCTTGATATATATAGGAGACTAGGATTACAATTACAACTAATGGACCCAAGTCGACATAAATAAAATAACATTACTAATGTAATATGCCCCAATTAAGGAGTAATGTGCCACTATTTAGGGCTTAACATGCCCCTCCCCTTTACACAAGTGTTATCTACAATGCTTGAGTAATTTTGGATGCTTTTGTATAAAAGACTCACATTCCCAAGTGGAATCTTTAGTAGGTAGCTTCCTCCACTTAATGAGATACTCTAAAATGGATCTATTCCTCAGCTAGCGAATTATTGTGTCAGTGATAGCTTCAGGCTCCAATATGATTTTTCCTTCCTCGTCAAGTTCTCGAAATATAGTTTGAACTAGGATCTTGTCACCTATAACCTTATTTAAGCATGAAACATGGAAAATTGTGTGTGCTCGCGAAGATGCAAGCAACTCCAATTGGTATGCCATAGTACCAATCTTTTGCAACACCTTATAAGGGCCATAGTACTTTGGTGATAATTTATTATCCTTCTTATCTTGCTTGAGGGACATATATTTGTATGGTTGTAGTCTTAAAAATACCCAATCCCCTACTTCAAAAATTCTTTCACTACGATGTTGATCCATTTGTTATTTCATGTGATTTTGTGCCATGGTTAGCTTGTCCTTTAAGAGTTGGAGAACTTGTTGTTGATGCTTGATGTGATCTTCCACTGCTTGAACCTTAGATTTTTCTTTTAAAGAAGAAGTGATGGAAGGTGGGTGGTATCCATAGAGTGCCATAAATGGTGCCATTTTTGTTGTAGTATGAAAGGAATTGTTATACCACCATTCTACCAAGGGTAACCATTTGAACCATTGTGTTTGTTTATCAGAGACAAAGCAACAAATGTATGGAAAAGTATCCTTCCATACATTTGTTCACTATATTGGTTTTTCCATTAGATTTAGGATGATAGGATGAACTATTGAGTACCCAACCAAGAAAATAATTTTGTCCAAAAATGTCCAGTGAATATGGGATATCTATCACTTACAATAATATTTGGGCTTCCTTGTATCTTTTGAACTGTCACCATGAATGTGGTGGCAACTGTAATGGATTTGAAAGGATGAGAGAGTGCACAAAAGTGTGCATACTTGGTCAATCTATCAACAATCACCATGATGACACTCTTTCCTTCAGACTTTGGTAACCCTGTGATGAAATTCATGGAAACCTCTTCCCAACGTTGACTTGGGATGGCTAATGGTTGTAAAAGACTTGGGGTCTTAATTGTTTCCACCTTATTTTGTTTGCAAACCAAACATTCTACCACAAACCTTTGAACATCAATTTTAAGTCCATCACAAAAAAATTCCTTCTTGACCCTCTCGTAGGTTTTCAAAAATCATGAGTGCCCTCCTACTGGAGAGGTGTTCAATTCCAATAGTACCTTTTGTTTGAGTTGGGATTTCTTACATAAATATAAGCAATATTTGTACCATAGTGAATCATTTTTCCATGTAAATGTATTTGATGCACTGGAATCATGTTGCAACCTTTGAATGAGAGTCCACACATTTTCTTCATTCTTCCATTCACCCCTCGCTTATATTATCCAATCGGGTGGGATGATCGAGATAGAAAAAATAAAGGCCTCAACATATTCATCCTTTCTTGAGAGTGCATCTGCCACAACATTTTGCTTCCCTTTTTTATAGATGATTTCAAAATCATAACCGAACATCTTGGTCACCCATTTTTGGTGTTCTTCTAAAGATAGTCTTTGTTCCAAGAAGTATTTAAGACTATCATAATTTTTTTTGACCTTGAAGTGCCTATCTATTAGGTAAGGGTGCCAATTATTCAATGCATGTAGTATGTCCATCATTTCCTTCTCATAAATGGGTTTGTGTAAGTCCTTTCCCTTGAGTGGCTGACTTTCAAAATAAAGGGGCCTTCTTTCTTGTGTTACAACAACACCAATGCCATTTCCCGAGGCATCACATTCCATAATAAAGGTTTTTGTGAAATCTGGTGTGGTCAAGGCAGGAGTTTTTCACATTGCCTCTTTAAGTTGTTCAAAAGCTTGAGTTGCCTCTTGAGTCCATGAAAATGCTTTCTTCTTACTTAATGTCGTTAAAGGTCCTTCTATTCTTCCATAGTTCTGAACAAACATGCGGTAATAACCTATCAAACCCAAAAATCCTCTAATATTCTTCAATGTTTTGGGAATCGACCAGTCCATCATGGCCTTAATATTGTTAGGGTCTACCTTGACAACTTCATGAGATACAATATTACCAAAATACTCTACCTCCTTCAACCCAAAGAAACATTTGGATGGTTTGGCATATAGTTGTTGCTCCTTTAGTAGTTGTATCACCTTGTCAACATGTTGCACATGATCCTCCCAAGACCTGCTATAGATTAGTATATCATCAAAAAATACTAACACAAAATTTTGAAGGAAGGGTTTGAAAATGGAATTCATCAACCCTTGGAATGTGGAAGGTGCATTCGTAAGGCCAAAAGGCATGACCAAAATATCACAATGGCCTTCATGAGTTCATAATGTTGTTTTTGGGATATCTTCTTCCTTCATTCTAATCTGATGATACCCTGAACAAAGATCCGACTTTGTGAAATGGATTTATCCATGTAGTTCATCTAACAATTCATCAATGATGGGAATGGGAAACTTATATTTAATAGTTATCTTTTTGAACTCTCTATAATCTGGACACATAACCCATGAGCCCTCTTTCTTCAGTACCATTACCACTGGTGCAGAGTAAGAACTTTGGCTAGGTCTAATAATTACAGCCTCTAACATTTCTTCAACCATATGCTCAATTTCACTCTTCTGGGAATAAGGGTATTGGTAAGGCCTGATGTTAGGAGGAACACTCCTAGGAATTAGGTGAAGAACATGATCATGATTTCGAGTGGGTGGAATACCTTTGGGAATATATTCAAATACTTTGGAATTCTTATCAATGATCCCTTGGAGATATAGGGGAATAGATGGCTTATATGTTTGAACATCTAGTGAGCATAGTTTTACAATTACACCTCGATGCCCCTTTTTTCAATAGGTTTTTCATGCCATTAGAGATTATCACCTTACTGGTTTTCCTTGTGATACCCCTTAACTCAATTTATTTTCCTTCCAATGAAAATTTCATGAAAAGTTCTTGAAAATTAAAAGCCATTGTTCCCAATGATTGTAACCATTGGACTCCTACTACGACATCAGCACCACCCATGGGTATAGAAATCATTGGACTATTCATTACATATTCCCCCATAGTAAGATTGATATTATTGCATTTTCCCGAGAAATTGATAGTTCTTCCATCTGCAATCATTAATTGAAACTATGGCGCTAGATATATAAAGCAATTGAGAGCTTTGGCTAATTTATAGTGAATGAAATTATGAGTACTACTAGAATCAATTAGGACTATTACGTTTTTCTTTCTGATATATCCTTCGATCTTGAGGGTTTGAGGAGTGCTAATTCCAGCCAATGCTTAACATCATATCATGGGAGTCAACTCTTCAGAAGAAATATCTTCTATGTTTTCATCTTGAGATGGTTCGTGTTCTTTCTCTTCTTCTTCTTCCTCTTCACAATCTATGTATAATAATTTCTTCTCACCACACTTATGTCCCTTACTATACTTGTTGTCATAATTAAAGAATAAACCTTTTACTTTTCTTTCCTCCAATTGTTGAGGTTTCAACCTTGTGGGTTGAGGTGTTTTAGAAGAAGGAACATTATTATCTCGATAGATGTTAGGAGTGGTCCTTCTAGTAGCCATAGCCATATTTTTACTTTCAACATTTATCGCCACCCGGGATGCATTCTCCAATGATTTGGGTTCCCAAAGGCAAACCTCATGTTGAATTTTATCCTTTAACATTCCTATTAATACATCAACCAGGTGCTCATCTAGAATATTTGTTACCTTTATATTCAATCTTTGGAAGTTTTCAATGTGCTCTGCAACTGAACTCTTTTTCTTGAGATTTTTCAATTGGCTAAAGAAGCTATTGCTCCTTGTATCCTCATAGTGTGTTATCATTTCTTTCGTGAAAATTGTCCAAGTGACGAGTGCTTTGCAAGAAAAAATCAATCGATACCACACAAATTGATTGCTTTCTAAATATAAAGAAACAATTCATACCTTTTGTGTATGTGGCACATCATGTAGATTAAAGAATTGCTCCATGTGAAGTATCCATGTGATTGGATCCTTGTCATCAAACTTCCTCATATCGATCTTAGGAAAGTGGTTGGTCTTCAACCCAAAGTTGGAGTTTCTCCAGTGTTGATTCATCTTCCTGGTGTCTTCATCATGAATTTTATGGGATACATTTTCACTTTCAAGTGTCCTCTCTATTAGGAAACTTTTCAATCCTCCATGATCTCCCTTTTTAAACCATCCATATTAGTATCCATTATTTCCTCCATCTTAGCTTCAGTTGAATCCATCATTCCTTGTAATTCATATTTTGTTACTTTCTTCTTTTGTAAATCATTTATGTCCCTGTGCATTTCTTCACCTTCATCAAGAGTCCAGGTAGGACTGTCTGGACACTTATTTGGTGTAGAAGTTCCCTTTTTTGGTGGCATGTTGGCTAAGTATCACTTTTAAACCTTGATTTCGAGGTGGTTTTGCTAGAAGATATTTCTTTTGTTGTATCTCCAAAATTTTGGCCTGTCCAAGTATGAAAAATCATTTTTGTAGTTCTCTGATACATCTTCTCTGCATTGCCATAGGTCTGATCAAAATTGGATGTGCCAAGTGGAAGTTATGGTAACTTCCCCACACCTTGCTAATTTTTGTCCCTTCGAGGAGAGCGTACATGTAAAGTGTGCAAAGATCACAATATCTGATATTTTATTGTAAAACTTGTACCAGAAATACTACAGACTGTCCACTATCCAATGCAACTAGTCTCACTTAATTTTGATACTCACTGATGAAGATATCATTTTTTTTACCTGGAAGACATGTTTGAGACTAGTTAATATGACTAGTCAGATGCCCTATAATTCAAAGCATGTATCTACAAAAGTAAGAAGACCCGGAATCAATTTTTTTTATCACAGATACCTTGAGAATTTCTATTAATATCCTCCAAGTTTCAAGGTTTGAAAGATTACAGAACCAATTTTATAGCAAAAATTTCGCAATGACTGAATTCAGGATGATTCCATAACCTTATATTACACAGGCTATATCTCTGAAATTATAAGGTCTCAGGAGATGAAATTTGAACCCCGTGTACTATGGTCCTTCTGATAAATATCCTCCTTCGAGGGGGAAACCTCCTTTTACCCCACTTAAATGTTCAAGTACAAGATGATTCAAAATTAAAATCTCTCCTTGGTATATATAGGAGACTAGGAGGTATAATTACAACTAATGGCCTAAAGCCGACATAAATAAAATAGCATTACTAATATAATATGCCCCAATTAAGGGGTAATGAGCCAATATTAGCACTTAAAATGCCCCTCCCCTTGAGACAAGTGTTGTCCACAACGCTTGAGTAACTCTGGATGCTTCTGTATAAAAGATTCATCTTCCCAAGTGGAATCTTCAGCCGGTAGTTTCCTCCATTTAATGAGATACTCTGAAATGGATCTATTCCTCAGCTGGAGAATTCTTGTGTCAGTGATGGATTCAGGCTCCAATATGATTTTTCCTTCCTCGTCAAGTTCTGATAATATAGTTTGAACTGGGATCTTGTCTCCTATAACCTTCTTTAAGCATGAAACATGGAAAATTGGGTGTACTCATGAAGATGCAGGCAACTCCAATTTGTATGCCATAGTACCAATCTTTTGCAACACCTTATAAGGGCCATAGTACTTTGGTGATAATATATTATCCTTCTTGGCTTGCTTGAGGGACATCTGTTTGTATGGTTGTAGTCTTAAAAATACACAATCCCCTACTTCAAAAATTCTTTCACCACGATGTTGATCTGCTTGTTGTTTCATGTGATTTTGTGCCATGGCTAGGTTGTCCTTTAAGATTTGGAGAACTTGTTGTTGATTCTCGATGTGATCTTCCACTGCTTGAACCTTAGATTTTTCTTTTAGAGAAGAAGTGATGGAAGGAGGGTGGTATCCATAAAGTTCCATAAATGGTGTCATTTTTGTTGCAGTATGAAAGCAAGTGTTATACCACCATTCTGCCAAGGGTAACCATTTGAACCATCGTGTTTGTTTATCAAAGACAAAGAAATGAAGGTAGCCTTCCAGACATTTGTTCACTATCTGGGTTTGTCCATCAGATTGAGGATGATAGGATGAGCTATGAGCCAATTGAGTACCCAAACAAGAAAATAATTCTATCCAAAAATGTCCAATGAAGATGGGATCTCTGTCACTTACAATAATCTTTGGGCTGCCATGTAGCTTTTGAACTGTCTCCATGAATGC
>JASDQU010014761.1:167784-240393 GCA_032191745.1 Picea mariana | reverse complement strand
CCAATTGTTGAGGTGTCAACCTTGTAGGTTGAGGTGTTTTAGAAGAAGGAGCATTGCTCTCTCTATAGATTTTAGGATTGGTCCTTCTAGTAGCCATAGCCATATTTTTACTTTCAACATTTCTTGCCACCTTAAATGCATTCTCTAGTGATTTGGGTTCCCAAAGGCGAACCTCATGTTGAATGTGATCCTTTAAAGTTCTTATGAATACATCAATCAAGTGCTCATCTGGAATATCGGTTACCTTTATATTCAATCTTTGGAAGTTCTCAATGTGCTCGGTAACTGAACCCTTTTGCTTGAGATTTATCAATTGGCTAAAGAAGGCATTGCTCCTTGTATCCTCATAGTGTGCTATCATTTCTTCCGTGAAAATTGTCCAAGTAACGAGTGATTTGCGAGAACAAATCCATCGATACCACACAAATTGATTAGGTTCTAAATATAAAGAAGAAATTCGTACCTTTTGTGTATGTGGCACATTATGGATATCAAAGAATTCCTCCATCTGAAGTATCCATGTGATTGGATCCTTTCCATCAAACTTCCTCATATCAATATTAGGAACGTGGTTGGTCTTCCACCAAAAGTTGGAGTTTCTCCATTCTTGATTCACCCTCCTTGTGTCCTCATCATGAATTTCGTGGGATGCATTTTCACTTTCAGGTGTCTTCTCTGTTACGAAATTTTTCAATACTTCCATGATCTTCCCTTTTAAACCATCCATCCTAGTATCCAACATAGATTCCATTGAATCCATCTTCTTTTGTAGTTCATTTATGTCCCTACGCATTTATTCACCTTCATCAAGAGTCCAAGTAGGATTTTCTAGAGGCTTATTTGGTGTAGAAGTTCCCTTTTTTGGTGGCATGTTGACCAAGTATCACTTTTGAACCTTGATTTTGAGGTGGTTCTGCTAGACAATATTTCTTCTGTTGTATCTCCCAAGTTTCGGCCCTTCTGGGTATGAAACTTTATTTTATGTATTTTTCTGATATTTATTCTTTGCAATGCCATAGGTCTAATCAAAATTGGATGTGTCAAGTGGAATTTACGGTAACTTCCCCACAACTTGCTGATTTTTGGCCTTTCTAGGAGATCTCACTTGTATAGCGTGCCCCGCACAAATAATTGATATAAAATTCTAAAACTCACACCAGAAATACTACAGAATTTCCACGATTCGATGAAACTAGTCCCACTCAATTTGGATACTCTAGGAAGAAGTTATGATTGTTTTACCTAGAACACCTTCTTGAGACTAGTCAATAGGACTAGTCAGATACCCTATCTTACACAGGGTGTATCTACAAATGTAAGGTGACCCATAAGCTGAACATTTTACCACATATACCTTACTAATTTCTATAAATACCCTCTAATGTTGAGGGTTTGAAACATTACAGAAACGTTTTTATAGCGAACATTCCACAATGACTCAATTCAGGATGATTCCAGAACCCTATCTTGTACAGGTTGTATCTCGGAAAGTATAAGGCCTCAGGAGAGGAATTTTTAACCCAACGTACCTTGATTTGTCTACTAAATATCCTCCTAGTCGTTTCTTCTGAAACATTGTAGAAAAATAGTTATAGCAAAAATTCCAAGGTGTCTCAGATGTAGCAGCGAAACCCCAAGACCTTGAGATCTGATACCATATGTTAAGAACCAAATATCAATATAGCATAGAAAAACCTCAGAAAAAGCACTGAATGCCTTGCAAAAGAGATAATTTCAGATAACAAGCCTCTTCGAGGGGGAAACCTTCTTTTACCCCACTTAAATGTTCAAGTACAAGATGATTCAAAATGAAAATGTCCCCTTGGTATATATAGGAGACTAGGAGGTATAATTACAACTAATGGCCTAAAGCCGACATAAATAAAATAACATTACTAATATAATATGCCCCAATTAAGGGGTAACGAGCCAATATTAGGGCTTAACAAAAATTATAGTGAAACTTCCAAGGTGTCTCAGATGTAGCAGTGAAACCCCAAGACCTTGAGCTCTAATACCAAATGTTTGGAACGAAATATCAAAATAGCATAAAACAACCTCATAATAAGTACTCAATGCCTTGAAAAATAGAGAATTTCATATAATAATACTCTTCGAGGGGGAAGCCTCCTTATACACCACATAAATGTCCAAATACAAGATGATTCCAATTGAAAAGGTCTCCTTGATATATATAGGAGACTAGGAGGTACAATTAAAACTAATGGACCCAAGATGACATAAATAAAATAACATTACTAATGTGATATGCCCAAATTAAGGGGTAATGTGCCACTATTTAGGGCTTAACATACATAGTATCAAGAAATGGATAAAGTCCAACTAGAGAGAAAATTTTATTATTTTGTGCCAAAGGAAAGTATTATGTGATGTGTTAGAACTAGGAGTCACCCTCTGATTGCAAGGAAGGTAAGCCCAGTACCCATAATATTGTATGTGAAAGTACGAGTGTTTTTTAAAGTGTTGAATGGAAAAAACTCGAAATGATAACATCCTAACTCAGAAATAGGGCTAACATGTACCAGCAAATAAGGTCTTAACTAACTTCAACCAGTAGTTTGGGAGTAAATGTGGATAGAAGGAAGACTTGAATGAGAGGAATGTAAGGGCTACTGTAAACATCAAGTCCACAAGAGCCTAAGGAAGAAAGCTTATTAAAATAAGATCTTCTTGAAATTAGAAACTAAGGAGCTAAAAAAACCAGGACAATAAAATGATCAAACATCCATCATATCATTACCACAGTTATCCATGTGAAGCATTCGAACATGAATATTTAGAAATAGAAGCAGATAGTCTGAAATAGAAGCTGATTTCTATTAGTCAAAAATTCTTAAGTCCTGTACACACTAGATCACAATCACTTTATCCAAATAATTACAGTGTAGGGAGCCTTGCTCAACCATCCGAACCTTCTAAAGAAATTGATCTATATATTTATAAGAATAAAGGGAGGCAACAACTGGAGGTATGAGCTAGCCTCCTTCCCTTAAAAATATCTAAATATTTATTTATTCTAACAACTAAGGTAATAGCCTATCCTATAAAACAGGGAAATGCTGGTGACTAATCCAATCATGCTTCTAACTTCTTTGATCCTCTTTTGCTACTCAACTCCTGTTTTTCCATGTGTCCCTTTTGGAGCCTGTGGTTGTCTTCATGATGCCAGTTGCCTTCTCCATCATCAATCTATCCAAAACTGTTGGCTTAGTCTTTCTAGATCCCTGTTGTTTGCTGGCAACTCCCTTGAGTAACAACTCTGTGTAGCATCCCCTAGAATGGAACAAGGAGAGAAGGTAGAGCCATTGTGCTGCATATGTGCGCCAACATTTGTCCTTTGTTGCAATATTGAGTAGCGCCCATGTGTTGTGACTGAGTGTAATCTTGCTCTCTACCAAATATTACGTAGCACTTTACGCAGTGCCACTGTGCGCACCTTCTGTTCTCTGTAAGATATTACACAGTGCCTTTATGTAGCACTTCCTATGCTTGCGTTTGCATACAGGTTTGGGTAGCATTACCAAAATGCAATGCCTTTGAATCTAGAACATGTGCAGATTCGTTTGTGTCCTTCCATGATGACAAAAACCATCTCACTTAGTTGCCTCGACTATACCATAGGTAGTGCCATTACCACTGAGTGAAGCCAACACTTAGAAAAACTCAAAATCGATATAGCTAAATGCCTAGAAGCCTGTATGGATGGTAGAGATAGGTATTTTTATATTAGTTAACCCTCCCAAAAAGGAACAATCCCCAAAAATGGAGCTTACCCTCTTACCAACTATTTTTCCATTTTAACACTTAGCCTCACGCTCTTTCTGGTAGAAAGAAGATCTTCAATTCGTATAGAATATTTCTTCTTCTTAGCATTGTCAGGGTTCTTCAGTGTAGTTGTGCTCTCTTTAGATGTTGGTTTGTCATCCTCAATGGAAGCTTCAACTAACACCTGCAAATTTCGTTGTGCTACCTCATCTTGAAAGTGCTTCAGCTCTGCCCTTAACTTCCTATTTTGGGATTGAAAACCTTTATTCTGTCTGTAAAGATTCTTTAGTTGTTTATGAAGGGGCAGATCCTTTCTCACTGCAAACCTTTCCAAGTCAAGGGTATGAGTGTAGCCAGCCATGAGCTCTTCCATTTGGGCCAAGTGGACCTTTTCTTAAGTTTTAAGACATGCTATTTATTTTCTTGCATCTCTAAGCTACTTGATAAGTATTTTGTAGGTCTTACTATCAGGAGGGCTAGTGGCATGCTTAGTCTCAATAGGATTTTCCTCAGTCTCCTTTTACTCCTGCATGGGAGGTGTCTTGTCTACCTCATCAGGTTCCTTACTGTCTCTACCTTTATTCTTATTTCTCTACACAAGGGTTCCATCTTTTCTTTTCCCAGGCTTCTCAATGCCTTTCTTAGAGGTTTCATCTTTTCTCTCCAAAGGTCTTTTAGTACCTTTACCCTTACCCTTATGTGCAGGGGTTTCTTGCTTCTCCTTCATAGGATTTTTAATGCTTTTCCCCTTCTTTTTTAGAACAGGGGTTTCTGGCAAAGGATGCTCTTGGAAAACCTCCTTAGGAATCGATGACCTTGTGAAAGGTCTTCTACCTTTGATTTCAACTGTTGGAGGAGAAGAGGGAAAGAGAAGCTTATTCCCTTTTTTAGATGTCACCTTGGTAGAATAAGGAACTTATTCTAACCCTAGTGGAGGTGGTGGTGAGAAATCTCTGTGTGGAGAAGGACACACTTCCTCCTCAGCTTCCCTGACCTTCTTGTTAATCTCTGAAACAAGGGCTCTACCCTTTCTCTTCTTGTTGATCCCTACTTTACTACTGGTGGGTGATGAAGGTCTGCGATCTGTGATTGGGAAGTAGGTGTTGGATCTAGATTGAAATGAGAAGTAACCACAAAGTGTTCACAGGAAATCTCTTTCTTTCCCAACTCTTCAGAGACTAGCATCTTGATCAGTCTAGAGTGGAAAATACTAGAATCTACATCCTTATATTTGGCTTGCATCCTATCTGACATTTTACCTATACTTCTCAGTAGGTAATAAGGAACATTCATCTAAACCTTACCAGTAAAATGTAACAATAGCCTTATGTGGTAATGGTACAATGTGTTAAATCTCCCTTCATATGTAAAATATCTCTGTATGATCTTCAATAATCTGTCAAACTGTTCAACCAATTGACTTCTTGGCATACTCTTAGACAACTCATTGGCTTGATATTCAGGTTTAAAGACATCTTTATCATAGGTTGAACTCAAAACCATGGCCTTGAACCACTTTTCACCTGTAATGGGGATCCATGTTGCAGCTGCGATAGAGGCTTCAGTTGCCTCAAATTCCAAATCCCCAACCTTGGTTTTCCTACCATCAAAATGTAACGCAAACTCTTTTGCTACCTATGGGTGGCCTCTCTGCATGTTTTGATAGAAAGAGAGCCACCCTACTCTTTGAAAGGCCTCTCTTTCCATGGGCTCTGTATCAAAAAGACGCATGTCCACTAGTTCCATCCTAACTATCTTGCTTCCTTTGTGAGCCTTCTTTGATTGGGGGGTCTCCATGGCTCAGAATGAGAGCTCTTGAAAGAATTAAGGGATGATAATGATCATGAAGGCTTTGAATAGAGTTTCAAATATACAAGGCTGACCCTTTGTAACTGAGTAAAACACTTGATTTCGAGATGAAGGAGGCAGGGAAAGCAACGAGAGGTTAAGCAGCGCCTCTGGGTAGCGCAACGCATACACAGAGGATAGGCTATCTACATGCTTGCAATCTGAATGACTGAGGCAGGCAAAAATAAACTGAATTAAACATAGGCAATGAAAATACAGGTCTAGAAAAGAAAGAGGACCAAGCTATCATGCAAAGATGAGCCTCCTACGAATGTGCAAACTTGGCCAACCAAAACCCGAGCGCAAATTTCTTGTGAGAATTAATATGCAAAGGGGGGAAACACAAGATACCTGTGTAGCAGACACTTGTTGGAATCTTCAACGAAATCTCAGGGTGAGATTGCGAAAACTTGGGCCCTTGAACCCACTTAAGTCTCGAGCTTGGTTGCCTTGTTGTCACCTAATCAGAACTTGTGAATTTGGGCAGCACGCCACTGTTGAGCCTTTCAAAAATATAAACTGTTATAAGGCTCGTAAATGCAAGATATGGTAAGCATATTTAAATAACTGTTGGCACTGAAAACAAGGGACATGACATCATTCGTGGAAATCATGACTTGAGGTGGAAGAATGACAAATGTGATAGGCGCTACGGAACTGCCTAATGAGTAGGCAACATTTTCAATTCAAAAATATGATTAGATAGGTAAGCGAGGACGATGATGCATGCTTATGAGGTCATGAGTGAGGAGAGAGGTGTGTCACATCAACCTGATCATGGGAGGTATAAACCTAGGGACAAATCATAAAAGGGACCAAAAAGAATAACCATGAGCTAAAAGGGTTCAAGGATCAAAAATCAAATTGAGGATCAAAACATGAGCCATGACTCAAAATTTTAGTCATCCAAGGGGTCCTAACAAACATAACTTTAAAGGGCTGAAACTTTTTCAAAAGATTTAAAATCTAAGGCTTTAAAAATGATAAAAAAAAATTAAAAGACCCAAGGCAATTTAGTGTGATAACATGATGAACCAATTCTCATTGACCAACCAAGAATTAGAAGTGAGGAAAGAGATGGGTTATTGAAAATATGACCATTATTTTCACATTTTATGATATTTCTTGTCCTTCATAAATGACAAATGATTTAAAAAATTTACATTTTTAAAGAGTGTTTTTTGAATTACCCTTTTAGGATGGGTCTGAACCCCTTGGAAGAGATAGGAATGGTTCAATTGTGATCAATAGAACCAATTCCTTCCATTTAATCCACTAATTTACTAGTGAGTTGTAGCAATGAAAATGACTTCCTTTGATTCACATGATGGTTGAAATCAACCTCACTGTGCATTGCACTCATTTAAAAATAGCTTCACTCGCCTTCCCCTTAACAATCCCAATACATTATAAAATCAACATCAATAGTTAATAAATCTATTCCATCACAATGTCACTTTAATATGAACCACATATATGTACTATATTAGCTATGGGCCATAATAGATATCTGATGTTCCTCATGCAACTACCAATCATGGTTGTTCATTTGGGAAAACATTTCCATAATGGAGATGGTGGAAAAATAGATTAACCTATTTTTTTTTGTTAAATCAAGTGTACATTTAAACTATAATTTTTTATTTTCTTGTGTGTCAAAACAATTACGATTTCATGGTGAGAATTTCTTGATCATTTCTCAAAGATAGGAGAGTAACTAATAAACATAAGTGTTTTAAAAGGGAAATAGAGTATTTTTTAAAGTAGATCTATTAACTAATAGTTATTAAAGTTTAATGTAGATATAGTATCATATTCTTTTTTTTTTAAGTAAAAAGTGGAACCTGCTATATTAGATAGACAAAACTTTCAGAGTATACAAAAGAGTAGGTCTGGAATCACCCAAAATGCTGTCGATTATCGGAAACCAGCATATATAAAGGGCGAGTAGCAATAGCATGAAAACCAGAATAACAGAGTGGCATCTGTCCTGCCCGGAGGAAACCAGGACATATGTCAAATGGTCTAAATACACATAAAACAGTAATATAATAAAACTAGGAACCAAGAGAGCGGATAAAACTAGGAACCGAAAGAGCATATAGAACCTAGGTGCCTGGTGACCTGTCATCCTCGCTAGTCTGCCGCGTGGTCCCCGCCAGGATGGCGAAATCTTGCGCGCAGAGGGGGCATTTCCGCTTGGCTGGCGCATTGGAAAACACATCGAGGAGCATGTCCATGCGCTGGCCCATGASGAGGGCCCGATGTTCCAGGTCCGACAGATGCCCYCGAAGGTCGAACATTAGAGCCAGGTGCTCTTCCCGGATGAGTGAACCATGCATGCTGCCACCCACGTCCACCGCCACTTCAGAACCCGCTTCGAACACCCTCTGCTCCGCATCAGCCTCTGCACCATTCGAGCCTGCTTCGTTCACCTGTGTGCCATGGCAGCTGCAAGTGTCGTCACCAGGCCAGGGTATTTCCTCCACAATACAGCCGGGGGTATCGTCTAGCAATGTCGGAGTGGGTCTGCATGCTTCCGGATGGTCCGCCACTCGGGTCTTCTCGATAATCGATAGGTCCTCCATGAACGGGTCTTCCACTACTATGCAGGGGGGAAACTCCTCCTCATTACCAGCTTTCTGCAGGGCGCCCGACGTATTCTATTTGACGTCTTGGCTGCATCCAACTCCAGGCTCAGCTATGGTGGCAAGTCGAGCCAGTCTCTCTGCCCTGGCTTTCTTCCTAGGAATGGATGTCGCCAGAGCCAAGACACGTTCCAACTGCTCCTTACGACGCCGCTGCGCCTTATGAGCCTCCCAGGCCGTGCCACAGCGAGGTCTGCCTCTCTTCTGAGCCATGATGAATTAGCAGGGCAATTGTAGGTGAAGGCCGATGAACCAGGAGCAGAGAAAATGCAATTTCAAGTGAAGGTGCGAGACATAGGAAAGCGAGCTCTGTCTCGTTACGGTCAGAAAGAAATGCAGCGAAAATACTGGACCGCACCAGAGCGTCCGAGCAATATGCAATATGCGAAGCTGTACTAGAGCGTCACGATGAATACTGAACACGATGAGAACTGGATCGCACCAGAGCATCCAAGCAATATGCAAAGCCGAGGTGGGTGCAGTCCCGCTCTGTCTGGGCAAATTGAAAACCAAATAATCAAGAGACGAGGTCATCTTCCTACCTTTAACCCTTGCCATCCTGGGAACACTGAGGTTGTAAATACTCGTGCGAGGGAAAGGTCCCTCCGTCCTACAACTGCAACTATGGCTGTCCCCCATGGTTAATATAGGCTCGTGGGTGGCAACTATCAGCATTTATGCCTGGGCCGAGTGCAAGTCCACCTGTAGCCCTTGAGCTACGTGTCACCCCATCCGGGGCTGGGAAGTCTCTGCAAGCAAGGTCTCTGCAATGCCTGGAGAGGTCTATTTCTTCAGAGACGTGGGCCTACCAGTATATGAGTTCTGCGTTGGCATCAATCCCTGCATTTGCCAGGTGATCAACAATCTTGTTGGCTTCTTGTTTAACATGAGAGGGGATTAGGGTAAGATTGGGGTTGATAATATCGCCAAAATCCTCCAAAAGACTGGAGAGTCTCCAGCTGGGGGAGATCCGCCAGGGGGGCTTGCCGTGAAGGATTTTGGAGATGAGCTGGATTATTACTTGGGAGTCTCCTTCAATGACCAGTCGATGATACTGATGTTGAACAGTTGTTTGGAGGCCTCTCACTAGACTTTTGAACTCCACCACGTTGTTTGTATTTTCACCCAGAAAACCAGCGATCATATGAATAATCTTGCCCATGTGGTTCCAAAGGATGGCTCCGAAGATGGCTGGTCCAGGGTTTCCCCTGGAGGCCCCATCGAAGTTGAGCTTGAAAACATCAGGTGGGGGTGGGGTCCAATGCGTGGGACTGTTGTATTTCCCTTTTTTGGGCCTCCCTTGTGGCTGCAAGCATAATTGCAGGTTCCAGCCTTCCAGAATGATTTTTTCCTCGGGCTTGCATTGTGTGTCTTCGTGTAACTAGGGTTGGCTGTGAATAGTTTCTCGGATGATCCGTTTGACCCTTTCCCAAGTAGTAGTAGGGGGGGACTCTCTGGAGTTGAAAGTTCTGTTGTTCCTTTCTTTCCAGATTGACCAAAGCGTAAAGCCCGGGAGTAATTGCCAGATGCACTGGAGAATTGGATTGTGGAAGGAGATTGTTTCCCAGTTTACTAAGGTGTCCCGTATGCTACCTCGATGCCTCTGTGAATGTCGCATGGCTTGGGCTCCCCAGTCCCAAACCTGCTGACTGTAGTGGCAGGTATTGAGGAGGTGTTCCATGGTTTCCTCGTTTTGCTGACAGAGGGTGCACCTGGAGGGGCCTATGAAGCCTCTCTTGCAGAGATTGTCCCAAGTGAGGATGTGGTTTTGAGCTGTGAGCCATAGAAAAAAGGATACCTTGGGCCATAGAAAAGTTTTCCAGTTTATGCTCCAGATTGTTCCGGGGATCTGGTTTGGAGGATTTCCTTGTAAATGGTAAGCCTCTTTGACCGAGAAAATGCCAGATGTGGAGTGGCCCCATCTGAGAACATCCGATCCTTCTTTACTTGGAATTTTCTGGTATTGCATGCATTCTTGCCACGGTAGAAGGTCGATCTCCTCCATAATCTGTAGCTCTATTCTACTGGTTTTCCATTTTCTCCAGGGTTGCCTTTTTTGAGTTGGGATCCAAAAATCTCTAACCCTTGTGAATCTACTTTGTTGTAGCTTGAGCTTTATTGTGTTAAGGCTTTCCATGTCATCAAGAGGGGGTAGTTGTTGCCATGAGTCCTGCTAGAAGAGTGCACTTTCGCCATTTCTTATCTCCCAGAAGGCGTGTTGTTGTATCAGGGGGCGATTTCGCCAGGCTGTGTTCCAAATGTTGGAGCCTTGCACCTGTTCATTAAATCTTATTAATTGGTTGGATTGAGCGTTCGGGGCATACTTTTGCTTCCACATCTTTGCCCATAGTTCTTGCGGCTGTTGCAGCCACCTCCACCACATCTTGGCTCCCATGACTTGGTTCATATTCCCCGGGTCTCGGATTCCCAACCCTCCTTGCTTTTTGGGCTTGCAAAGTTTATCCCATCCAACTAGAGCCCATTTCCTGTTGTTCTGGTTTCCCTTCCATAAGAAATTGCGTTGAAGGCTCCTGATAGCCTTGATGACCGAGGTGGGTGTGGCCAGTGCTGTAAAAAGATAAGTGGGCAAAGCTTGGAGAACTGACTTGAGCAGGACCAGTCTGGCATCAATATTCAGAGGTCTGAAAGTCCAATTGTTCAGCCTGTTGGAAATGGATAATAACAAGCTATCCCAAGAGATAGATTTTGCAGACTCTCCTGTTAAGGGAATGCCTAAATAAGTGGAAGGAAGGGAGCTTCTGGCAATGCCAAGTAGTCCAGAGAGGTGAGCCTGAACAGAGGCTGGTGTGTTAAAGAAATAGAGTTTGGATTTATCCAGGTTAAGCATCATGCCAGAGGCGTCCGAGAAGTCAGAGAGGATTGAATTGAGATTAGTGGCTTCTCTAACCATGGGGGTATTCATGAGGAGTGTATCATCAAAAAATTGGTTGTGTGAAGGTTTCGGGTGTAGGTTGTGGAGTGGCAGTCCAGCGAGTGAGCCTTCCAGGACCGTCGCTTTGAGATAGCGACCTAAGCCCTTCGCCATGATAACAAAGAGGAAAGGAGAAAGGGGATCTCCTTGCTTGATTCCCCTAGTGGAGAGAAAAGGTTGAGAGGGAGTGCCATTAACAAGGATTGAAAAGAAGGAAGAAGAGGTGAGCTTGAGAATCCAATCGACCCAGTGGTTGGAAAAGCCAAAGGATTCCAGAACCGACCGCATATATTGCCAACTTAATCTGTCAAAATCTTTCGAGAGGTCAAGTTTGATAAACATACCTGGTATTTTGTTTGTTTTTAAGGAGGGGATGACCTCATTGGCCAATATGACACTGTCCATGATTTGTATGCCCTCCACATAGCCAGATTGCTCATTAGAGATGATGGTCGGCAGGATCGGCTTGAGGCGATTGGCAATAACCTTTGTAATTATTTTATAAATGACATTGCATAGGTAAATTGGTCTGAACTGCTTCGGGTTAGTGGCACGTTCCTTCTTGGGGATGAGGGTGATGAAGGTCGCGTTCAAAGCAGAGAGAACTTGACCGGAGGTTCTAGATTCTTTGACTGCCCTCTAGATATCCTCCTTGATCATGTCCCAACAGTAGTGGAAGAAATCCGTTGTGAATCCATCAGGGCCTGGTGCCTTACCCATAGGCATGTCCTTTGCTGCTGAATCCACTTCAGACTGAGTAATAGGCCTTGTCAGTGCTGTCTTCTGCTCAGAGTTGATCAGCTTGGGTATGTTCTGAGTGACTTTTTGGATGGCTTCTTCCCTGTTTGTATTGGTCTCTGTGAGGAGATCTTGGTAGAAGGAGGTGAGTGCTTCCACTATTTGATCATGATCTCTTATCGGGGTTCCCTACCCATCCTCCAACTGGGTGATGCGATTGATGTATCTGCGATGCATCATCGCCCTATGGAAGAATTTTGTATTGCGCTCCCCTTCTTTAAGCCACTGGACTCTAGACTTTTGCCTCCAGAGGATTTCTTCCTGTTCTCTGCACACTTCTAAATCCGTCATGAGTCCTTCCTCTTCCTTTGCCAAGTTTTGAGTTCGGCTCCCTCTTATGAATGTTCATTGAAGTTCTTCAAGTTGACTCTCAATTTCCCTCTTCCTAAGAAGGATGTTTCCAAAGGTGGACTTGTTCCACTCCTTTAAGTGTAGTTTGAAGTTCTTGAGGTGCTGTTGGAACTTGTACATATGAGTGCCATGATCAATTTCTGCCTGGGCCCACCAAGTGTGTGCCATCTGGTTAAAGTCTGGGTGAGTAAGCCAAAACTTTTCAAAGCGGAAGGGCTTGGGCCTGGTGGGGAATCCCGGGTCCAGACAAAAGACTATGGGCCAGTGGTCTGACCCTAATTTAGGTATGATATTTGCTTCCATTGCCTGGTCACTTTCAATGAGTGCTTCTGTCACTAGAAAGCGATCCAGCCTATAGGCCACATGCTGGTGCCTTATTCTTCTATTGGACCAGGTAAAAATTCCATTCCGGGTTTCCATGTCAACCAAATTTAATTGCTCTAATAGGGTTTTGAACTTACCACTATCCTGTTCTAGCCGTTCAATTCCTCCAGTTTTCTCCTCCAGAGTTAGGATCATATTGAAGTCGCCTCCAATGATCCAGTGTGGCGTGTGTATGAGGGTTTAAACATAGTGGAGGGTTTGTATAAAGCTCTCCTTGTCTTGGAGAGATTGCGGGCCATAGACATTTGTGATGGCCCCTTCCTTGGAAGAGGCTGTAACTCTGAAGTAAGCTGTTAGGGTGTCTTTTGTGGAGAAGAGGTGAGTCAAAGTGACCGTTTGCGGGTTCCAGAGGATAGCCAGTCCTCCAGCCGTGCCTACAGAGTCCTGAAAGAGGAATTCCCCATCTCTCCAGCTGCTCCTGAAAATACCTTCTGCCTCCCATCCTGCACACTTGGTCTCCTGCAGTAGTAAGATATCTGGATTCTCTGTCTTAATACATTCTCGGAGGATCCGCTGCTTGGATCTTCCATTCAGACCTCTAATGTTCCAAGATATAGTCTTCATCATGAGGATGGTGGAGGGGGGGGGGTGGAAATATCCCTCTGATAGCCTCTGTATCTGGCCCGAGTTGATCATTAAGTGCCCTGCCTCCCGAATGAGTTGTTGGGCTGGTTTGCGTCCTCGCCTCTTGCCTTCCTTGGTGGATTTTTTGGGCTCAGGGTTGGGATCTGATGAGATACCCAACCTAGCTATGGATCCTGCCGTGGAGTCAGTAAACACTTTGTGCACTTTCCTGAGCTGTTCTACTGGAATATGTTGCAGATCCCTTTGGTTGAGGGCTTCCTCCAGTTTTTCTAGATCTATTTCGTCCAGATCCGTTTCATCAATAAGCATAATGGTGTCTTCATCTCTGCCGGATTGTGTTGACTGAGTGGTTGCCTTTGGATGAATTGTGTGTGGTATTTCAGGGCTTTTACCTTTCGCTTGCATTGATGCTTGGGGGGGGTTCTGTGATTCTACTTCTTTCTATACCTGATTAAGATCCTCAAAGGAATTCTTGGAAGGGGCCTTTGGGGCTGAGCTCTGGTTCTATTTTTTTTGCGTGTTCTTTCGCCTTTCTATGACGTTGGTAAAGCCGTCCTTCTGCTTGGCTTCAACTGGTTTAGGGGTGAGGCGTTCAAGGGGAAATCCCTGAACAAGTGGCCGTGCTCATGGCACTTTCTGCATCGGAAGGGTATGTGTTCATAATCAATTGTCTGGTTCCAGTCCTCATCCTGGTATTCTAGTGTGATGGATCCCGGTAGGGCTTTCAAGATGTCCATGTAGATGCAGATATGGGCATATGAGGTGTATTTCCTTATCTTCATGGCTTCTGAGGCTTTGACATATTGTCCCACCATATTTCCTATACCCATTAGTATTTCTTCCAACCAAAATTCCTAGGGCAGGGAGTACAGCCGTATCCAGACCGGGGCTCTTAAGAAGTCCTCTTGCTCTGGGCTGAATCTGTCAGTCCAGAACCTTAGAAATAGGCCTGTTGAATTGTAGAAGTATGGTCCATTGTCGAATATTCTGTCCTTATCTTCTAGGTTATATAGGATAATTGTGAAAAAGCCCTTAGAGCTAAGTTGTACCTCATAATCCCCTTTAGGGTTCCACCAGTCCTTTATCCAGCGAGTGAGGTCTTTCTAGGTAGGCCATAGTCCCAGGAATTTACCTATTAGTGCGTGGTCCATCATGAACTGGGTGTGTTCCCCCACCCTTGTTGATTTGATATGATAAAGAGGAGGTTTTTCCAATTGTGGAATACACTTACCTGGCAGCCAGTTTTTGGAAGCTTGCGGGTGGGATGTGCTGGGTTCGTGTTCCATTTCTTTGCCAAGACTTTTTTCCTGGGTAAATAGCTGCTCTCTCATATGCACCGGTGGCTCGAAGGCGGGCCTCTTAGCACGGGTGCCAGTTCTGTCGCTTGCGGCCATGTCGTTGTACGAGGGGGGTTTCCCCCCCTCTCCTGTTCTCATTGTGAATAGAACAAAGATCTTGTGAGGCACAGAACAACAGTGCTGCAAGGCGGGTGGCAGTGCTCTGACATCAGAGCATGCAGCATACAGAAACAGGGTCTGGTTCTTCAGCGCAGAAGGCTCTTTGGTGCGCTAGGGTTCATCGTGCACACAATCTTCGTTTCGATATAGTATCATATTCAACACGTAGGTGAATGGGATATATTTTAAAAGGAAAATAAAATTATCAAAGAAACAATCCTTTGGTGGGCTAATTATGTTGGGAACTCATATTCATGTTCACAAGACTGGGTTTGTGGATTTGTTGAAAACATGTGTTTTCAGGGGTTCTTGGGATATTTTGAAAGAGAAAATAATGGATCAATTGTGGCTTACAAGGACTTGTTGAGCCCTCAACAACTCCCCTTAATTTTTAGAAAAAAATAAAGGGACCCCCTTTAAATTTTGAAATTATTTCCTTTTTCTTATATTTTATTATGTTTTGCTTGATTTGAAGGGATGGTTTTATAGTTATTTTATTTCTTGGTTATTTGGTTTTGAGTGCTTTATGATTGGTTTTCATTGATGGAGTGATGACCTGATGATATGCTTTGGAATAAATCCATTACATTCATGTTTGAATGAGGAATCATTAAATGCATGTTTTTATTAGCTTAATGATCATTATTGTTGTGTCATGAAACTTGCTATTTCTTTACATTTTCCTCACATACGTAATGATTGTGGTGTTTGAGCCTGCTTGATTTTTGATCATTCAATATGGTTTTCACACAATCATAGACTTACTCAAAGTGGTTCCATACCTTTGTTTGCTTAAATTTGGATTATTATGATCTTTCGACTCTTTCGTCAAGATTTGGTCTTCAATGGATAAATGAGTTAAATTGGCATATTGGCGGATTAAAATAATTCAACTAAAAGTTGGATCTTTAAAAGTTTAATCCACGTCTTCAAATAATACATGTTAAATAACTACTACATATGTACGTAAAAATCGATGTCGTACTCCGACAGTACGGATAAAATCGATCGTACTGTTGGATTTTACTTGCTTTTTTTGTATTTTTTCAAAAAAATCTCGGTGTTTGTCGACTATTCGATGACATGTTATTTAGTGTCGGATATCCAACGGTTACAGTTTACTAAATTTTGGATATCCGATGGTGTAAAAGGGTCAATGATCTGCTTACCAACTATTGACAAAGTAAATGTTTTTTCTGTTAAGCAACATGTGTCTGATCAACAACCATAGGAAGTCCAACGAAAAAGTGATATATAATTTAAAAAGTTCAAAATATTAAATATGTTCGATGTTGTTCATATACTAGCGATGGTTTTCTTAGGTTGTACGAGATATTTTTAGGTTAGAATACATTTTTTATTTTATTTTGTTAATTTCATTAGAAATAGTTAAACTACAGAGGTTGTTTTTTTAAAATAATTGTCTTCATCGAAATTTTGGTAAGGAAAAATGTCACATAACATTACTCCAATAGGACAAGGCCGAGACTTGAGATCTACATTGGTCGAGGCTTTGGGTGATCAAAAATGTTATTTCCCTTATAAAAAATGTAGGGGCTATAATAGAAGGATACTTTTAATAAAAACAACTAAAAAACATTGTAGTGAGTATGGACACCTTGAAGGTGGGCATGAATATCGTCCCTTGGTAATTTATTCATTATATATATTTGTATTGCATATTTTTTTGTAAGCGTTTATATGTTAAATGTAGAAGAAACATAATGTATTATTTTTTCTTTATGGATATATTCTACGTAAACATGAACAAATAGAGAGTAAGTTAATAAGAGAAGAAGTATACATAAGATGTAGATTTTAATTAGGGTTTAGGGCATGGTTTAGTGGTTAAGGGGTTTAAGATTTATGGGTACAAGGTGTAAGGGGTATGCTTCTCCAAGTCATGGACATGGTATGAAGAGGAACTATAAATGTCTTAAGGCATAAAATACGCTTTTAGGACTCCCAAACCATTGACACGGCCTAAAACCAACAAATGGACCCTATAAATGAAATTTTTGGCCTACGTGTACTCATGATAATGGCACCATTACAAGGTTGTAATTAGTGGAACTTATTCTTTAATTTGACCTCGAGCAGACTGACCTAAGAATGGGCCCAACGTTGAATTTTTTTCAGTTTTGCTTGTATGCACTGAAATTTCACATGGTTATAGTAGATGCATGCGTTGATGGTATGGGAGGGTTTCGAGGCTCAAATAAGACTCACACAAATAATTTGACAATCAAACAACAAGATTAAGGAGAACAACAAGGTTTCAAGTGTGAAGTGTTAAATGCATTGGCCACATGGAGATTAATGAGAACAACAATGTTTCAACATTACAAACTACTCACAATAATCAAAATTTATGAGAACCTAAGTCAAACAAGGAGATATAATATTTTTCTTCACTAAAATGTGTGTGCATTTTTTATTTCATTAAAAAGTTGTATGCAAAAGGAATGAAAAATAATTCCTTTGCTATAAAAAAAAAAAAAAAAATTCCCACTAGTGTACTTCATTCTTCATATTCTGCATTCTTTTTTCCTCATTGATAAGCCCAAAATTCAACCACTATTTTGGATATTACACTTCTACAAGATCATGGATTTAAAATTATCTAAATAAATTGGCATTGAGATATGAAATTATTTGTAATTAATGTTTATTGCCGAATTTTGGTTTATATTCATTTACAATTTTTTTTTTAATATCTCATTGCAGTTGTTAGAAATGGTTTCCAAAATCCCAGACCTATAAATTCATAATGTAAACCCCCAAGACAATGCCCCACCATCAATGTAATATAATGCAAAAATCTTAATAGAGTGATAGCCAGCCTAAGAATGTTGAGATATATATACCCACTTCGATGCTTACTTGCCCAAATTTTAGATGAAATCATTGATATAATTACTTAAGAAAATGAGGCATTATCAATATTACCTCTTATAGAGAGAATATTTATCCTAAATGTATAGATGGTTTGGATAATATTGTAAGAAAAGAATTAAAGAGTAAAAAACTAGAGGACACATTTTCCCTTTTCATAGGCCCTCATATAGGTTAAATGTCAAAGACTATCAGATCTCATATATCTATCAAATGGTTCACTTATCAACCATTTATTGATAATTTTATGGATAGGTAATACATGGTTTTTAATGTGAGACCTCATAACAATAGGGAAATCCCACTATGTTTCTTGAGGAAAATGTATGCAAAGTGTGTTTTGGGGAAACATGTTAACTATTTTCACCACTTAGAATTGCATGATGCTTGTTTGGATATTCCACACAACTAACCAAATGCGAGGCACCAAGATGAAAAATACCTAACCCCTTGACCTTCTTGGAATTCCCACTTCCAGAGGAGTTGCTTCCACAAACACACAAATAATTGTTCCAGTTGACACAAATGATGGTATTCCATGACACATTTGTTGAGGTATTGATTGTATGGTGTCATCATATACTAGTGGGGTAGAACCATCAACTCCCGGTTGGGAATAACACCATATAGTAGTGAGGGCATACTATCATCTACTAGTGGTTGTAGTTGTTATTCACATCCATGAATGTTTTGTGGCTATAATTTCCATGGTCTTTTAGGAGATATTTTCCATGGTTGATTTTTAAGTGAGGTATATATAATGATATATTTTCATTTTATTTAATTTATAATTAGTTAACTAATTTATTTCACATTGTTTTCCCCTTATGGTGTGTGTGTGTGTGTGTGTGGATGTTCTAACTTCCCCTCCTACTATGGCTACTCACCCTATGGTAGACACATCAAACAATGTATCTACTTTAGTCACATCCATAGTTGTTGCTAAAATTTACAAGATGCACATGTGCACATTATATTTCAAATTGGATCATTAAATCATGTATCTATAAACTGGTTCAACAAATGATGATTGTAGCCAATGGCTAGAGTGCCTAACCTATCTAACACCACTTGCACATGGTGGTGCTTTTTGAACTTCACTTGCTACTACACCCACTATAGTCACATACACTATTGTTTCCTCCAACTACAATGTTGGACCAATGGCTATGTCTCCTAGTCAAGGATCAACAAATATCCTAGGTTGCAATATCTTTTTGTGATGAGGTGAATAGTAGATGAACCCCTTAATAAAATATAAATGTTGAATTCCATAAATTAAATGAAATATAAATGAAATATCAATGTTAATATTGTATAGGACTATAGAATACCGAAGAGTCTCATAGCATTGTTGTAATCTTGCAAAACTATGTAACCTATATTGTAATATCCATAATATAAGAAGACAAAAAGCACGGTCCTTCATTAATTATTGGTTTTCCCTTATTGATTTTCTAGGGCAAAAAATTATGCCCATTAATGTGTGTTTCTTTTCTATATTTGTCTTTCTATTTAGTATCAATGTAGATAAATAATCTAATTGATGTTTTTTATTTTCATGCTTAAAGCACTAAAATATACAAAAATATAGTTTCACAATTGATCATTGTTTTGTTGCCATTATACTTTCAAGTATTATATGTTCAAGGCATGAATAATACCAATGTATTTACAAGAATGGTCAAGGCATGAATAATAACATAGAGATAGATACCATACCATTTCATGTTGTGATTTAGTATCTTGGTGGAGTAGTGGAAGAGGGTGAATAATCTAACACAACCCAAGGAAATATGTAGAACAAAGTGAAAGCATGCAAGCCACCTCTATGTTGAAATATTATAACTTCAAAGAGTATTCTATTTATTATTGAGTTATTATCCATTAGATCAATCCCCTTTTGTGGATTGATCATGTCGAGCATTGTAATTGCCAAATCCTCTTTTCTGGATTGGTCAAACCCTAAATATATTATGCAAAATTGAGAAGTCGACCCCCAGGCTAATTAAAGTGGTTTTAACCACTAAGAATACAAGTCAGCCCTGCCCAGTGAAGAGACACCTTTCCAACACCTGTCAGTTTGTATAAATAAAGGAAGCCAACACCTCATTTGTTCACGCACTCATTCACTCACTCGTGTGCAAGTTTGGTAGCTGTAGTTGGGAGAAGAAGGAAGAGAGAGGCACATTTCTCAGTGGTGTATATTCTCTAGTGTTTGGTTTATTGTCTTGGCATTGTATTGTATATCTATATAAAGGAAGTTTTTGTTGGGTTTTCTCCACATGAGGGTTTCCCAGGATAAATGGTATGTATCTTGTGATTGTGTTTCTCTCAGTGATCCTACCTATGCTATTGTTATCTAGTAAATTGAAAATAAACCTAATAATAGCTCAAAAATTAACATGGAATCAGAGCTAAACTGAAGAGAGCATCTTTCACTGGATAAAGAAAAACGTCACTATTGTCGTACAAGAAAATTAGGGATTTTTGTTGAAGAGGAATATCAACCTAAAAACCATCTAGAAAAGTGTGCCCTAGCCTAGGGAACTCTTTGGCACCTTCAGCAAACTCTTTCAGTGGATAGAACTCCTAGAAATTCAAACCCTAGTTTTAACCAATACCAAAAAACCCAGAAACCAAAACCAATACCATAAGTACTAGTCCAGAATTTCATTGGTCCAATTTAAAGGGGAAAAAATTGGATTTTCTGAAATCTAACTTCACCAGGATACTTGCCTCAGCCAAGCGCACCTCCTGGTAAGTTCAAAATTAAATTCTAAGCATTTTCAATTTTTGGTCAATTTCCTAGCTCCAGGTCAAGATGTCTGCAAGCATTAAGCTTGTTGACAAGCTATAAGGTGTGTAAAACTTTCGTTCCTGGAAGTATAGGATTGCACTCATTCTTGAAGAGAATGACCTATCAATATTCATTAAAGAAGATGTACCAGAACCTACTGATGCTGCAACTAAAGAAAAACACCAAAAGGACACAGTTAGGGCCAAAATAATCATTGCAGACTCTATTAAAGATCACTTGATTCCTCAAGTGGCTTCAAAGAAAACTCCAAAATAAATGTTTGATTTCCTAACCATATTGTATGAAGGGAAGAACATCAATCAAAAGATGAATCTAAGAACTCAACTCAAAAGTACAAGGATGCAAAAAGGAAAAACAATTCAGGAATATTTCTCTAGAATATCACAATTCAAGGAACAACTAGAAGCAATTGGTGATACTCTAGATGAATATGAACTTATAATGACAACCCTTAATTGTATCACAAGACCTTGGGATGCATTCATCCAAACTATCTATGCCAGAAAAGAGAAATCAAACTTTGACAGTCTTTGGGAAGAATGCATTCAATAAGAAGAAAGAGTATCTAACTGAGAAGCATTTCTATCAAGAGATGAAGATCAATCCCTAGCTACTCATACTAAAGGAGGAAGGAAGAGGCATTACTTCCAGAAATAAACTCATCAACATAAGGATTCTCACCAAAATGACATCATACATAAAGAATCTCACCCTCCAAGGAGATTCCAGAAGGGTCAAAAAAGAGAAAAATATTTCTCATCCTACCAATGTTACCATTGTGACAAGATGGTACATATTACTAAGATTTGTCCAGCTAGACAATAATAATACAAGAAGAGAAACAAGAGGCACCATGCCCATACAATTGAAGATGAAGAGCCACCCACAAAGATGATAATAGAAAAGATTGAAGACTATGTATTAATCTTTGCCCTCTCAGGATCAGTGTCACCTAGTGAGGACACTTGGCTCATAGATAGTGGTTCTTCCAAGCACATGACAGGTCAAAGAGACATTCTCTCTTGTCTTACAGAAAATAATTTTCCCCAGAAAGTTACACCTAGAGATGATTATCAATACCCCATCAAAGGAGTAGGAGAATCAAATTACAAACTTGATTCAGGGACCCCAATGAAGATGAAGGATGTACTATATGTACCAAGTTTGACAAAGAACTTACTTTCTATATCATCTTTAAAGAAGAAAGGATTCAAATTTGCCTTCATAGATGGATAAGTTCTTATGTGGCCCAAAGGAAAAACCATAAAATAAGCAATTGTTATTGGAAAAGAAGATGGTGGCTTGTATAAGCTAAAAGGTCACTCAGAAGCAACCTTGACTCATTCCATGGAGAATCCATGTGAAATTTGGCATAGAATACTAGCTCACATCAACTACAAGGCATTACCATATGTAAGCAAGGTAGTCACAGGTCTACCAGAATTAAAGGTTGACCATGAAGGTGTGTGCAACATATGTGCACTAGGAAAGAACATCAAGAACCCTTTCCCAAAGAGAGACAATAAACCATAAGGAGTCCTAGAGATCATTCACTCATATGTATGTGGCCCAATGCCATCAGCCTCCATCAGTGGGTATGTATACTGTGTGTCTTTTATTGATGACTATTCTCGTAAAACCTGAGTTTATCTTTTGAAATCAAAAGATGAGGTGTTCAGTAAATTCAAGGAATTCAAATCCTTAATAAAGAATCTCTATGAAAGAAAGATCAAGATACTCAGGTCAGATAATGGAGGAGAATACACCTCAAAAGAGTTTGTAAATGTTTGTAAAGATGTCGAGATCAAGAGGGAGCTCACCACACCCTTCAATCCTCAACAAAATGGTTTAACAGAAAGAAAGAACGTAACTATAATGGAAGCAGTGAAGACTGTGATCCATGATCAAGATCTTCCAATGCACTTATGGGCAAAAGCAGCAAAAACTGTAGTATATGTACAGAACAAATTGTCCCATAGTGCACTTGGGTTCAAGACCCTTGAAAAAATGTTCTCAGGAAAGAAGCCAGAAGCAAGCCATCTCAAAATATTTGGTTGTCCAGTATTTGTACATGTTTTGAAAGAGAAAAGAACCAAGATGGACCCTTCAAGAAAGAAGGGAATATTTGTTGGATACTTTGAGGTCTCCAAGGCCTTCAGAGTTTGTATACCAAGTTACCATCATATTGAGATCAACATATATGTAACCTTTGATGAAGATGAAAAACTCAAGAAATCAAGAAGATTCCAGCTTGAAGAAGAAGAACATGTGGCTCCCAGAGTTGCAGAACCAGTGAGGGATGTCATAACTTCACCTGATGAGGAGATTCTAGAAAATAATGACATAATAGAATCTCAAGAACCTCCCCAAATGACGATCTCCCATAAGAGAAAGCCATCCTGGGTAAGGGAAATTATTCAATATGGAGAGAAGTATGGTTCCCCCGAAGGAACCATGAGACAAGTGAAGAAACCCAAGCCATTCTCCATTTATATGGCTTTGATGTGTATCTCTTAGAGAAGGAGCCTACTTGATTTGAAGAAGCTATTCAAAATAAAGAATGGGAAGATGCCATGACAGAAGAATACCAATCCATTATAAAGAATGATGTATGGGAAATAGTTCCCAGACCAAAGAGCAAGGATGTGGTATCTTCCAAATGGATTTTCAAAATAAAACATGTTGCTGATGGATGTATTGAGAAATATAAAGCAAAGTTTTTTTGATCGTGGCTTTTCTCAAAAAGAAGGCATTGACTATGAATAGATATTTTATCCTATAACCAGATACACTTCATTCAAAACCATCATAGCCCTTACAACTAAGATGAAGTGGAAGTTACACCAGATGGACATGAAAACAACCTTCTTAAATGGTCTCATTGAAGAAGAAGTGTAATAGAACAACCTCAGGGGTTTGAAGTTGAAGACAAGAAGACTCATGTATGGAGGTTGAAGAAGGCTCTGTATGGATTGAAGCAGGATCCGAGAGCTTGGTATGGAAGGATTGATAGTTTCTTGACGAGCTTGGGCTTTACCAAGAGTAAATTTGATTCTAACCTTTACTTCAAGGTTATGAATGATGATCCTGTTATATTGTTGTTGTATGTGGATGAATTATTCTTAAGTGGAGAAGAAAAGATCATCATTGATTGTAAGAAGAAGCTATCCACTGAATTTGAGATGAAAGACCTTGGCCTAATTCACTATTTCTTAGGTCTTGAGGTCTGGCAGAGACTAGAGAAGATCTTCCTTAACCAAGGGAAGTATGCAGTTTGAATACTGAAGAGATTTGATATGTTGGAGTGAAAATCCATGAATACACCCAGGGAAACAAAGTTGAAGCTCTTGGTTGACACTTTGTCATAATTGATTAATGTTACGCTGTACAGACAGATCATTGGATCGTTGATGTATCTGATGAACACCAGGCCAGATACATGTTTTGTTGTGAACACCTTGAGTGAATTTCTGGTAGAGCCGAGATGTGTTCATCTAGTTGCTGTGAAACATGTGATGAAGTACCTTAAGGGTACATTAGATTGTGGTCTCAGTTATAATGGAGATCATGAATTGATACTAAGTGTTTATACTGCTTTAGATTGGGCTGGAAGTGTCTCTGATAGAAAGAGCACTTCAGGATGTTGTTTCAGTTTGGGGTCATCCATAATGTCATGGAAGAGAAGGAAGAAATCAAGCATTGCTCTCAACACGACAGAAGAATAATACATTGATGCATGTTTTCCAGTTGTGAAGCCACATGGCTTCAAAAGTTGTTGACATGTCTATTCAATCTAGAGATGGAAGAAACCATGATTCTATGAGATAACCAGAGTTGCATAAAGATGACAGAGAACACTGTGTTTCATGACAATTCAAAGCACATAGAGATCTAATATCATTACATCCGTGATATGGTGCAGAGAGGAGCCATAAAGCTCTAGTATGTTAGCACATATGAACAGGTTGTAGATGTGTTGACCAAGCCTCTATCTCGTGTAAAGTTTGAGAACTTTCAAGATAAGCTTGATGTAGTCCGAAAGGACCTCCCTCAAATGGGGGAGTAGTGTTGATGCTAGCCTAATGCTGAATATTTCCATCTTCGTGCTGATGTTGTTGAGATTCCAGCCTCATGCTGAAGATTTCCAGCTTCGTGTTGATATTGTTGTGATTCCAGCCTAGTGCTAAATATTTCCATCTTCGTGTTGATGTTGTTGAGATGTCAGCCTCATGCTGAATATTTCTAGCTTCGTGTTGATGTTGTCGAGATGCCAGCCTTGTACTGAATATTTTCAGCTTCGTGTTGATGTTGTTGAGATTCCAGCTTCGTGCTAAATATTTCCAGCCTAGTGATGATGTTTATGATGCTCCATCCTTCATGTTTTGATGTTGATTTTGTTGATGATGCTCCATCATTCGTGTTGTGATGTTGTTGTTGTTGATGATGCTCCAGCCTTTGTGTTGTGATGTTGTCGTTGTTGATGATGCTCCAGCCTTCATGCTATGATGTTGTTGTTGTTAATGGTGTATCAGCCTTGTGTTGTTATCGATGATGATGATGTATTAGTGTTATACTAATTCATGTTGATGCGGATGATGATGATGCCATTCCATCTCCCTGTTGTGGATGATGATATTGATCATAAGAAAAACTTCTGATGATTTATAGATATGCCAGTCAGTGTTCCAGATGTTGTTGGCGTTGTTTCCCTCTCTCTCTCCTGATGATGTTGTAGAATACCCTTCTTGTTAAGGGGGAGTGTTGAAATATTGTAACTGCAAAGAGTATTCTATTTATTATTGAGTTATTATTCATTAGATCAATCCATTTTTGTGGATTGATCATGTTGGGAATTGTAATTGACCAAATCCCTATTTTGGATTGGTCAAACCATAAACATATTATGAAAAATTGAGAAGTCACCCCCCATGCTAATTAAAGTGGATTAAACCACTAAGAAGACAAGTCGGCCCTGCCGAGTGAAGAGACACATTTCTAGCACCTAACCATTTGTATAAATAAACGAAGTCAGTGCCTCCTTTGTTCACTCACTCATTCGTTCAGTCAGTGTGCAAGGTTGGTAGCTGTAGTTGGGAGAAGAAGGAACAGAGAGGCGCATTGCTCAGTGGTGGATATTCTCCAGTGTTTGGTTTATTGTCTTAGCATTGTATTGGTTATCTATATTAAGGAAGTTTTTACTGGGTTTTCTCCCCCATGAGGGCTTCCCAGGATAAATGTTGTGTATCTTATGATTGTGTTTCTCTCATTGATTGTACCTATGCTATTTTTATCTAGTAAATTGAAACGAAACCTAAAAATAGCTCAAAACTTAACACTCTACAACAAAGAATGGCTCAAAGAAGTGCAAAGACCAATAAGAATATTATCTTTGTGAAGGCCCAAGAACCAAGTAGGGGATTTTGGGGGAAGGAATTGACCCAAAAAGATGATGAATGTCGAGAATGTGTTAGACTTCCATCCTTAAAACCATTGTGTAGGATCTAAGTAGTAAAACATGAAGGTGTCTCAAGAATATTATCATGTTCCAATGATTGGAAGACCAAAAAAGACAGCCAAAATGTACAAGAGAAACAAGAAAATGTATGCAAGGAAGAAGTATTTTGTCATTTGTTTTTGTTGCAAGAAGAGAGGCCATAAGGAATTCCAATATTGATATTATTATCCACGTTCTTTCTATGGAATGAGCAACCATGATGTGGTTGAGTGTTGGTTAAGGGTTTTAAGGTTTAGGGGTGTAACGACCCCTTCGTTAAGACATAAATGTTAGCGAATACAATAGTGGTAATTTTGTTTTTTTTGAAACATCAATTAGGACAAGTGTTATGCTAAAATAACATACATCAATATTTACACATTCTATTCTCATCTATATCACTACTCAACAAGATTCAGATACAACATCATTGTTATTCAAGATCAACCATATCACATAAATATAACAAAATATGTCTACCTGCCCAACCTACCCTGCATGGGTAGGACCTTCAAGACACATAATCAATACTCAAGTCTCAAATTCATCCGATTGATTTTTGACCATCTAAGGTCTCAGGATTGACGATTGTTCCGAGGAACATGAAGGTATCTATTCTCATCACCAATTCTAACCTAGACTCAGGACTAAATTCGATGGTAAGGTACTGTTGGGCCCCAACAACTCCCCCTAAATGTTTTACAAAATTTAAAGGGCCCCGTTAGAATCTTGATAATTATAATGAGCTACAAAATCAACCTTTTCAAATAGTTCCATACCTTGGCTTGCTTTGAGACAAAATTAAGATATTCACTATAGTATGAGACATTCATTACAAGAGTATATGTCAAAAGTTAGAAACGGGCATAAAAATCTCAATTTAAACAAAAACGTTAATTTTTATCAAATGTTTACTTTCGTTTAAATTATGATTATGTGTTCATTCTTTTGCTCATTAGCAAGTTTGACTATTTTGAATAATGTGTTCAATACTTCATCAAATAATATCTTGGTTGGTTTCTCATTTTCATGAAATCATTTGGTGATATTAATTAATTAAATTCTTTTTTCATTTTGCATCTCATTTCAAAATAATAATAATCAAAGAATTATCTATCATTTGTTTGATTTTGTAAAAAACTAAAATTAATATTTTTTCTCCATTAACTTGAAGCTTCTAGATCATATTTGAAAACAAATTATAAACAATGTTTGTTTATAAGTTATAGTCAGTTTAAATTCATTTTTTATTTTTCTAGATTTTGTTTTATTCACAATTTTTAGGTTATTAATTTAGGTTTCTTTTTGTTTCATAGGTTTCTATTATCAAATATTCGATACGGATCTGATCATGGTTTGATTTTATTATCCAAATACGTTCAAGATGATTGATCCAAAAATAATTTTGGATTGCTACAAATAATTTTATGAGCAGCAACAGATAAAATTTGGAAAGGTGTCAAGATCAAAAAGACGATTTTGTAGAACTTATTACATCCAAACCGTGAGGAATTTGAAGAAACTGTTGAAAACCCATAACCAAAATGGACCCATTTACCTTCCACATAGAGATTGTCCCAAACAAATGCACGATTTGAGAGATATTTGGGTCTCTTTTAGAGGCAAATTTGAGGTGGTGGAAATTTATAGTGATGCCCAGACTGTTCATTCATTTTATAAATATATGAGAAATATCAGAGTCATGGGGATCAAGAATTGGAGAGGAGGATTTTAATACTTTCTCTTTTGTATATTATTGCTTTTGTAAACTTTTTATTTCTTTTCAAATGGAGTAATGAATGGTTGGAATCTTTGGGAGAATGGACGAATATTTTTAAAGAAGAATATGAAATTTTAGGTTGTTTAATGGCTTTTGTCCTGTAAGTAAAATGGTTTTATTTTCATTATAATATATTCATATTCTTTGAATAATTGATTGTGCATTGATTTAAATAGCTTTAGTCTTTTTTTATCAATACATGGTTAATTATTATCATTTGTGTATTAATTTTTCCAATCTTTAAAGTTTATTACCTAAAATATTTCTTCCGGGACTACAGAATGGACAGGTGATTACAAAAACTTAATAGAATAGAATATATACATTTTGGCTTTAGCCTTTTGTTTATAATGTTGTTATTTATGTTTTTTTAAATCTTGTTACATGTGTAGGTCTGATATATTTAGATTAAATGATCTGTGATGTGTTGGAGGTTTATATTATAAATACCATCTATCATTTGCTTCAATCAAAATATAAATGTTGTGATTATATCTTCGATTTAAATAATGAGATTTATCTTTGAGTTTTAAATTGAATGATAAAATGCATAGATTGCTTCCAGATTTATCTTGTTGTAATCATATATAATTATGAGATCACAGGTTTATGTTTTTGTTTCCTTTTCTGTCATTAAAACCTAAGCTGCCAATACATGTTCTAAATTTATTTAGAACAGTCATAAGGTTCATTGCAGATTTCTCTCTTGGACATGGCAGTTGAATGTTCACTACTCATGCAGATGCTTGGATACACCTCACTAATTCACTAACAGGATAGCTTCTTTGTATTTTTCTGTCATTTACATATCATTAAAACTAGAATGTTTGGTTCAGCTTTGACTATCCACATGTTCATGTTTCATTAACAGTTTTTTGCAAGATTCTTTAAATTTATAAAAGAAAAACAATAAATATTTTTATGTGCTTTCTTTATCCGCTTCCTAGAAGCAATCATTTTTCACATCAATTTTCGTAAGTTTCAATTAAAACTTGCAACTTGTAAATCATGTAAATAAACGAAACTTGTATATCTTCTGCTTAAATACAACTACTATAGTTACATTTGAACATATGTACATATATATAGTGTGTTTAGTAATTAGTTAGTTAGAACGAGTTACACCAAACGGCTTGAGTTATTTAGACAACTCTGAACCGGACTCGCTTTTCCAGTTGACGGATGATCAATTTCACCTGTCAACAAGTACTTAATCATAACGAAATTAAATTCAATCAATAACTCATTATACTAGTACATATTTCGTCAATTCATCATTCAAATTTCACATCATAAGAAACTACTCAATTATTTGATTTCATTCCATTACAAAATCATCGCTATTACCATATATATGACAGTGTTATAATACACTTTGTAAACTCAACAATTAACATTTCATTCTCCTCAAAAACACATCAAAAGAAACGAAATGATGAAATAGTAACTATATTTTGGTTTTTTTTAAATTCAAGTGACTAATCAATCATGATGATCAATATCGATGAAAATTAATCTATAAGACGATTTTTCAAATTTAACTGGGATATCGTAACATCTTATAATTTTTAAAGAACCAAAATATACATCCTATGCAACGTTCAAGGAAAGTCCAAGATGAAACATGTAGCTTTTTATTAGGTCTATCATAGAGAACTTCTCCATGTGTTGTAATATAAGCTTATTCATTTAAAATCAAGTGTGAATTAAAATTTAATCTTTACCAATATATTTTAGATTTTCTAGGATCTTTCTCTAACCCTTTATCATTAATAATATTTTAATACTATAAACTTATTCATTTAAAATCAAGTGTGAATTAAAATTTAATCTTTACCAATATATCCTAGATATACTAGGACCCTTCCCTAACCCTTTATCATTAATAATATTTTAATACTGCCCCCGTGAAGTTGGGATTCATTAACTTCAATTTTTAATAAGTATCCATAATAATTTATGTGGAATCCCTTCAACATAATAACATCATGACTGAGATAAATAAATCAATTATTGTTAAATTGATACAAGGTAAATATTTTATATAACTTATTAAAACTCAACATTCCCATATAAATCGTCATTAAATATTTAACCATTACTTCATTAAATCTTTAATATGTTTAATACATTTATGTATTATTATTACATAATGTGTATAGATTAATATACATAAATAAGTATCCATAATAATTTATGATTCATAATAATTTATGTGGAATCCTTTCAACATAATAACATCATGACTCAGATAAATAAATCAATTAAAGTTAAATTGATACATGGTAAACCTTTAATATAATTTATTAAAACTCAACATTCCCATATAAATCGTCATTAAATATTTAACCATTACTTCATTAAATATTTAATATGTTTAATACATTTATGTATTATTATTATAATTACATAATGTATATAGATTAATTACGTCGAAAGGCGTATACTTATTAGAGATGGGCACAATTAATCACCATTTAATCTAAAATTCTAATTTGATGGTTAACAATTGAAGATGCTGTCATATTTTTAGTCATCCTCCCAAATCAATGAATGTGATTTACTCTTCATAACTTCCTTGTATTTTTGAATGCATCAGTTAAGGTGTTTACTTTTTAACATTTACCTAATCATATTAAGAAATTATTGTACCACCATATGATTGCCACGTTTAATTGATTAACTTTTGGAATTACCACATTTAATTTTTGGATTTCCTCAACTCTATATGTGTTTCAGCTATCGATGCATTTATGTCCAAGCATTTCATATTGGATCACCCAACCGTCTTATTTCAACGTTCACCAACCACTTTGCAACTGTAATAGTATACATATATGTTTATACATATGACGATCAATTCACGATATATAGTGATTACATCTGTCCCAAAAAGAAACGCATCAATAGGAGACATAAAATTAATTTTATCGAATAACGAAAATCCTCAAACTTGGCCAGGTTAAGTACACAAAGAAAAAGGAAAAGTGAGGGCGTGGCCAAGGTATAGGAGAGAATGAGTTCCACACTTCACGGTGCTCCTTCAACCTAAATTTTCCATATTTTATTGAAATTATAAGCAATATATTCTTATCAATATCATTGCATAAATATAATATAATTTATTAATTATCACCTAAATTAGCCTGGATGGTTGATCTATCATTTCACTAATGAGAGTTGGATAAAACTATGTACTAATATAAATTTTCTGAGTACTATAATAAATAAAATTTCTTATAAACCAAACTAAATTTAATTCATCAAGCTCAACCCCTATTGAAATGAATTACTCGGACTGTAGTAATAAAGTTCATCACAGAAAAGGTTAAACCGAACATTAGGTTTAGAGTACAAGCGTAAACTATACAATCAAAGCCCAAATGTGCACGCTCTTGGAATAATGCTCTGATAACCAAAGGCACGTAATCTAAGTATTGTTACACTGTTCGTTATTTGCACAGTTCCATAAATTCAAGAACATTGTTACTCCTTACAGTTTCAACCTTTGCAATTTCACTTGAACTTACAGATATATTGCTTGTTAATTATTGCTTCTTAATTATTCCCCAATTCATAGCAGAACTACGACCAAGGTTCAACCGTTTCTCAATTAATTTGCGGAGAACAATAACGCCTGAAAAATATTCGTTAATTAAATCTTCGCATAGACCTCAATAGGAAGGCCATGACAATTTTGGTTCAGTTCAGGCGTTAAAGGTTCAACTTAATATATACGTATACGAAGCCACATCTGAAGAACTAATTCATACTGCAACCGCAAAAATATACAGGAATGACCTTTATAAAATGAGCCAATTCTTCCCGGGACTAAAAATGGTGACAGAAAATTTAAATTTTTACTCAACTTATGATTTCATATGTAGTCGTTATGAGATATCACTGCAAACAACATTCGTCAAATTATCTTAATGCAAGAATTATTATATAACAATAGTTAAATCTATACTTACCTTATGTAACAAGGATTTAATCCTTGGACTCTTCAATAAAAGAGACCCATAAATAATAATTCGCAGGCAGATTTTACTCTAAACATTCCTTTGTTTTTTGAGAACATTCTATAATTTACAGAAATCATACTGTCAGAAAATTAATTCGTTCAATCTAAAACAATTGATGAGTAATATTCACCAAATTCATAAAAAACAACTAGACTTCAAATACCGTAACCGTAACTTGATGGTATGTGATATTGATTTCCAACTTGACACTGCGTTTGCTTTCTAATTGAGTGACTTCATTGGTACCTCCTTCCCAGCCAATGCTCGGGGTATTCTTCTCCCCCCTTATCCCTGAGCCACAAAGGGGCTACACACAAAAACCAGAATGCAATAGCTCCCAAGCTTGCTTCGTAAGGAAGAAATGTGAGATCCATTTCCCCTCTTCTGTATAGAAAACTCTCCAATGACACATGTCCTCATGCACAAATAATATACTTTTTAATTCATTTAATTGAAATTATTCACCCACACACTTGTCACACTCTCCCCAAGTTGCACAAGTAATTGCTCTTTTTATTCTATTTAAAAAGTCATTTTCCCTCACATTCCCCATTCATTTAATTGAAATTATTCACCCACACACTTGTCACACTCTCCCCAGGTTGCACAAGTAATTACCCTTTTTATTCTATTTAAAAAATCATTTTCCCTCACATTCCCCAATGTGTTCCTATTTTTTCTCTTAGTTGTCCCTTTGTTCCCCAAATTCTCATTTAATGAGTGTCTCCTAACTAGATTTTAGTTAGAGTTGGATTAAGAGCCTTCTTTTAGTTAGACTTAGTGGTAGTTTGACTCAAGATGTTATTCTATCTGTACACATATTCTCTCATGTTTTATTTCTTTCTATTTTAAAAATCTCTTTTATTATTTTCATGCACACACATGTGCAATTTTCCCAATCTTTTAGTTTTATTCTCTCTTTTCCTAGAGTTTGGTTTTATTTCAAATCTTTTAATTTATTTCATAATTTATTTAAATTTAGACTTGGACTTAGTCTAGATTTAGGCTTAGACTCTGGTTATGCTTCTATGTTTATAATTTACTGATTAATTAATATTATGTCCTATCAAGGTCTAAGCATTTTATTGATTTTCTAGGACATCTATATTTATTGACTCACAAATTAATTACGCGATGTGCCCTTCAAGATGCACATCCGTGCTCCAAGGGTGTCACTCGTTTTTAACTGGTTTTGGAAGTTTGTCTGACCCTTCGAGTCAACACTCCATTTGATCGACCTTGTGAGAGAATAAGGGCTTCTAAGGAATAAGGAATCCACATTATTGTGCACCCCTTAGAATTTTTCATGAACGACTTTCTCAGTCCGCCCTCATGACATCGTGGAGCTCTCAAACTAGGTAATCGTTAACCTGTAGATCATAGTGGGAGTGCTAGTAGACTGTGACAGAGATGTTTCCACACCTCTCCCTCAAATGTCTGGTTTATGTGCATGACCCCTTTACTCCTTATGTGAGTCGGATTAGCAAGCATCGTCAAACATGCATCCACTAACAAAAACAGTGTCAATAACCCATATGCATAAATCGTACTATAATCAATAATATATCACATGTGTGTAAAATTAAATACTGAAGAAAAATACAATCCACTCCTTGACACAATCCAGAGTCCAAGGAAGTCCATTGATGCCATCAACATCCATAACTTCTCATGTGTCCTGCACACTCAGAAGAAATCGTCAATAATATTTGTTAATACATGTACATCAGAAAGTAACAATAAATCACAATACATCATCATCATCATATATAACTCATAATCGAAACGAAATCATAATGTACCATAACCGGATCACTTGCACGCAAGTTTACTCAAAGAATAATTCAATAAAAGTGTGCTCAGTATATCGGGATGTTACAAGGGGTGCAGGGTGTAAGGGGTTATGGGTTAATATTTTAACGGTTTAAGGGTCAATAAGGAAATATTAGGGCTTCGTGGTTAAGGGGTTAGGGATTAAGGTAGATTAAGGGGGTTTAGGTCATACTAGGGGATTTATAGGTTAATGGGGTTTTAGGGAGTAGGGGTTAGAGTTTTAGGCTTAGAGATTAAGGGCTTAGGCCGGGTTAGGGTTTTTTAAATAGAAATCACTAATGGAAAGTGGAGATTCCACACCGGTTGAATGTCTTTATCTTTGTTGTGTTTTTTTTCCTATATTATATTTGTAAATGTTTGTATTGTTTTAATATTTTTTATATACACTAATATTGTTTGATTGTTCGTAATTATAAAGGAACAACGTCCTAAATCACTTCCTGTGGAGGAAGATGTGTTTGTACAAGTGCATTTTCAGGAACATGAAGAGAATATTGAAGATCAAGTTAATGATCCTATGGAAGAAGATGTTGATGTTAATAATACAGTTGAAGAAGATAGGACAAATATATTGATCCATGAGACATTTAATAATGTTGAAATGGATGATGATGACGAACAACTTGATGATATTTTTGATATACATGTACTTGAGAAGGAAATTCAACCTCTTTATGAAGACTCCAAAACAAGTTTTCTCACTACTATATTGTTGTTGGTGAACTTAAAGGTTATGAATATTTTTTCAAACACTTGTGTGACACATCTACTAAGGTATGTAATATATTTTATCACACTTAGTCCATGATGATAAAGGTTTTCTTCTTTCCTTTATTTTTATTGTTAGTCAATCAATTGTAAAATTTGGATGCAATATGTACGATTAATATTCTTTACATTAACCATTATTTATTTTTGATGTTGTATATTGTTAGTTAAATTTTGGTTACCACCATCAAATGTTGTATGCCGCACATATCAAGATTTACATGCCATTATGAAATATATTGGAATGGAGTATCAATCTATTCATGCATGTCCTGATGATGATATTCTATATTATGGAGAATATACGTCGAAAGAAGAATGCCCGAAATGTCAAATTAATAGATATTGAATCGGTCAAGTAACAAAAAAGGTGTCTCGCAAGGTTCTTCATTATATTCCCATAATCCCACATTTGCGATGATCATTCAGGTGCAAAATCATAGCACAATTTATGGATTACCATGCAAAGAACATAAGTAAAGTTGGTGTTCTTTGAAGTCCTGCCGATGGATATTCATTTAAGAAGATAGAGGAACTATGGCCAAATTTTAAAGATGAACCTTGTAATCTTAGGCTTCCAATGGCAGATGACGGCGTCAATCCATTTGGAGAGCTCATATCTACTTACTTAGTGTGGCATGTTTTTGTTATCAACAATAACATTCCTCCATGAATGTCAATAAAGAGGGAGCATATAATGTTGGCAATAATTGTTCCAGGTATTTGTTTAGAATAATTTTTTTTAACAAGGTAACATCTCATTTTTCTTGTTTGTTTCATAGTTATGTATTATATTTTATTGTTTACTCATATATGTTCAATTATGTGATCTTATAATTATGTTTGATATTTTTTTATTTACTCATATATGTAGTAATTATGTATTGTATGTTAAATCACTTAGGCAAGTACCAAGCCAAATATATGAATGTACATATAGAGCCTCTTATTGACGAGTTACTAGAGTTATGGAAGGGCATCACTATGTATTATATCTCTAGACCAGTAGGTTCCCAAAGGAAATCTGAATTCCATGCAATGCTTGTATGGACAATTGACGATGTCCCAAGGCTAACAAATTTATGTGGTATGTTAGAATGTTACACTGCACTTTAATAACATATAATTTTATGAAGTTCATATCATGCATGTTTTTTACATAATCCCTTCATTAAACATACGTCGAATAATTGATATACATTTAATCCATCTCTTGTAGGTCTTAAAAAAAAGGGTAAATTTCCATGTCCAGTTTGTGGTCCTAAGATGAAATGTCATTGTTCAAGAAGTTTAGGAAATGAGGTGTTTGATGAGTATAGGAACTTCCTCTCTAAGAGTCGTAGGTATCGAAGTACCAAGAAACATATTTTCAATGGTAAAGAAGAGAATAGATTAAAACCACGGAGAATGATACCTCGTCTATAGAAGTTGCAATATAATAGAAATCGTCAAGGTATATTGGAACAAATCGTTTATGTATCATACATGAAATGTCTGTAATATTTTATTTATTGCATTATGTTCATTGTACTAATTGACAACTATTGTTTTAATATCTTTAATTTATATTCTTCACCTTGAAGGTTGTCATGAAGGAATGAATAATGGGGTGCTTCCACGAGGAATAAAAACTTATCCCATACAATTTAGTAGGCTCCCCTACTATGAGAAGCTAGAAATTGTTCATTTGTTTGATACAATGCACATCAGGAAGAATGTAACAGAAACATTATGGCGAATATTAGACGGAAGGACTGACAAAGAAAAAATTGTCAAGATTTGTAATGACATTAAGGAGGCCAATCATGTAATGAAAAGTGTGATTCACTCAAATAGCGATGCATACGGCCAAGATATAAGCACCCTTCCATGGTTATTGACATAGCAACAAAGAAAGGATGTAAAAGAGGTTATTGAAAAAATTAATTTTCCCACTGGATTTTCCTCAAACATAAAAAAATATCTGTACAAAGAAAGGTGAATTAGGTGGGGTAAAAACTCATGATTATACCTTGATTAAGGTAATTATTTTGGTGTATATATTTCTATATTGGTGAAACATCTTGTTCGTGTTTTTTTAATCTACTAATTTGTGACTAAATAATGATTCATTTTTTTATGTTACAGTATGTTGTACCTCTGTCTCTCCCAAAAAACTTTGACAACAATGTCAAACAAGTTATATATGATCTCATCAAATACATGAGGTAAGTGATGTTTTATATGAAAAGTGTATTTTTTTCAATTCGTTGTACAACTTGTATTTCACTGCATGTGTTTTACTTATAATCTAGTACTATATACTTTTTTCTTGAAACATGTGATTTTCTTACATCATTTGTAGATGGTTTTCATCTAAACAGATCTATAAAGAAGAGATAGAGTATTGGAGGTTACAAATTCCTCGTCTAATGTGTGAAATGAAAAAGTATCTACCTCCCACATTTTTCAATGCACAAGAACACTACCTCGTACACCAAGTTGAGGAGATTGAAAAGTGTGTACATGTACACACAAGGTCAATGTGTATGGTTGAGAGGCACTTGAAATCATTGAAGGATTTGGTTAGACAAAGAGCACATCCTAAGGGTTCTATGGTAGAAGGATATACGGTATATCAAACCATGGTTTATATTACTTAATATTTTCCTAAAATATCTGCAAGTATTAATGTGGATCGCATTTGGGATGTCAACTCCATCAAAAAATTTGAAGGGGAGAACCTACTGGGGAAAGGTAGAATGGGGAAAGTGACATGTAAGTAGATGGTGGAAATTTATAATACATTTGAAATTTTTTTTATGTATATCATACTTATTTAATTTGTAGTCTTCGTGCATAATCCATTATTATGAAGGTATACCATGGTAATTGATTATATGTAAAATATTGTTTTATTTCAATACAACTAGTCGAGAGTGGGATGCAATACATTTATACATTGCAAACAATCTCGATTGGATGAAGGTATGGATTGAACAATGTATAAAATATAATAATAGTAGGTTATCATGTTTTGGTGTGGCTACATTGGTCAAAGAAGATGAATGTAAAGGAGATACGGTTCTTACACAGAGAGAAATTGATTTAGCATATGGTTTAAAAGATAAATAGGCAAACATATTCACCCATACTATTTAGTATTTTTGAATATTATATTGATGTATATGGCGTATTTTTTTTCTTATAAATTTTCATAATTTCCAACTATAAATATGTTTATCAATTGACAATTTTTTGTGTGTGTGTCTGGCATATTTAAGTTGAAACACCACAAGGCTATGTGGTGCAATGGCTACAAATTTCACATCAAAAAGTTTACCTGAATTTTGTAGGTTGCGGAATCCCACAAATACTCAAAATTTGGTTTCGAAAATGACACCAGCATTTGCAAAATTGAATCTACTTTCAATTCCTATAATTTTTTTTCATTTTCATTATTTTTATCTAATTTTATTTAATTTTTTAAAAAAATCACTGCATAATATTTTCAGTTGACATTATGATTTAGTGAAATGAAATATCCGTATCTCTAAAAACATACAGTGAAAAATTTAGAAAAAATTATATTCATAATCCTTAAATTGTTCTTTTCAAAAAGGTATTTTTAGATTCTACTTTTAATTAAAAATTAAGATAGATACAAGGTGGGGGAGAACATGTGTTTAAAATATGCAACATTTTCATCTTGGTCAACTTCAAAAAATTCTAGAAATTATAATATTCATCCGTTAGATACAAAATTATAGTCATAATAAAATAGAGTCTAACAATATATTTAAGGGCACAACATGTCACTCACAAAGAATTGAACCTGGGTGGGGAGGGTAACAATCATTCCTCCCAACCACCCAAGCTACATCCAATGGATAAACTTGTCTATGCTACTATAAAAAGTGAACTTAGATTTGTACGCCTACTTTGAGCCTACAGGAATTTTTTTTTAGGGAGTTCAATTAGTTCCCAAGTTTCATTTTTCACAATGGCATCATATTGTTCTTGCATTTTAAGGGGTTAATAAAAATATAATCTCATCTTTAGAAATCAAAGGACAAGGTTTGAATGTTGAATTTGTGAAGTTGGGTTTTCAAGTGAAGGATATGCAAAATCAATACAAAGTCATAACAAAAGGAATCAGAGTGGGAGGCCTATACAAGCTCAATGTTAATGTTGAGATTCATCAAGCTTAGTTATCTACAAGTGTTTCTACAGAAGAACTTTGGCACTTCAAGTATAGAAATTTAAATCTCTAAGATATAGTTTTACTTCAAAGAAAATAGACGGTGAAAGGTCTTCCAATTTATAAGAATGAGCATGTTGAATGAGATGGTTGTGCACTAGGAAAACAACATAGGAATGAATTTCTAGTGAAGAAAAATAAATGGAGAATAGATTTTCTTGAATTAGTGCATACGAATGTTTGTGGCCCAATGAAAACTAAATCACTTGGATGATATTCTTATTTTCTTATGTTCATTGATGATATGGCTCTATTTCTTAAGAAATGAAAGTGATGTTTTTGAATGCTTCAAAGAGGTTAGAAATATAGTTGAAAAGTAGAGAGGTAAACATATCAAGATCCTTAGATTAGATGAAGTGGGAGAATACACTTCAAGAGAATTCTTAAAGTACTGTAAAGACAATGGAATTCAAAAATAGTGCACAATTCCACATATCCCTAAAAAAATGGCGTGGGTGAGAGGAAGAACAAAAGCATGCTTAAAGGTAAGAATCCCCCTAATAGTTTGTGGGATGAAGCTATAAGTATAGTTATGCATCTACAAAATTGAAGTTCAACCAAGTGTTTAGAGCATAAAAATCCTTATGAAGCATTCAATGGATATAAACCAACTACTAATTATTTGACAGATTTTGGGAGTAAAGCATTTTCCCACATCCCAAAAGAAAATTAAAGAAAACTTGATGCAAAGTTAGTCAAATGTATTTTCACTGATTATTATGATGACCACAAAGATTACAAAAGGTACATGATTCTATTACTCATAAAGTCTTTGCAAATAGGGATGTTATATTTAATGACTATGCTAGTCAAGATGAGAAAATCAACAAAGCAAATCAAGACATCAATCTTGTATAAATATTATATTTTGAGAAAGGATAGGATCATGAAAAATGAATGAATGTTATATACATATTTTTATATGAATCATACTTTAAATAAAATAGCATTAAATATTGTTCTTTTTTATACATGTAAAAAAAAATCTTGAAAAAGTTTATTTTTTCTGTACTTTTTTAATTGTGTTTATAAAAATGCTTTATTTAACATGAGATTTAAAAAAAACCCTTATAATATATATATATATATATATATATATATATATATATATATATATATATATTTAAGTATAAATTAATGTAAAAGCTAAAAATGTATTTATAACTAATATTTTATATTGTATTTAAAAAAAATATTTACATAGTATTTAAACTGTATGACATGTTAAATTAATTAAAAATACAAAATTAAATGAAAAATCAAAATTTTGAAATAATAAATGATATATAATATTTTAAGTATTATTAAAAATTTTAGGTTTTTTTTACATTGAAAAAGATATCGAGAAAACAACATTTTAAAAAGTGTTAATCCTTTATGATAAAAAATATTTGAAATTTTAAACAGCTATAATAAAAAAAATACTATCAATAACACCATTTTTTATGTGAATAAAAATCCTTACTAAATACATTCTAAAAAAGATTAATTTAAATAGAAAAAATAAATAATCTAAATTTAATTTATTATAAAAAAAATTATTTTATTAAAAATAACTTTCAAATTAATTTAACATATCACCTTTCCTCACACATCTAAATATATATATGAATTAAAAATTTAACATTTATCATTTATTCATTTATCTTTCTTAGCACATTTATAAATACAAAGTTATGGAATTGTAAAAAGATTTATGAAAGCCTTTATTTAAAATGATGCTCTCTCTAAAATAACTTTTATATTATCATTATTCAAATTATTAATTATCAGAAAATAATAACTTTTATATTATCATTATTCAAATTATTAATTATAAAAAAACTCTTTTTAATAGTTTAAAAATGATTTATTATTAAAATAATATTTTTTTTTTTAAATTTATAAAATATTAAACCTGATTTCAATTCATATTGAAATTTGATAAACTGTAGCCCGTTAATAACTTACAACTATATGAAATTCAAGGCACCCCACACCATATATTGAAAAGTAGAGATTTTGAAAATTATAAAGTTTTAATTTTCTCTATGGATCTAGACAAATTAATGATTATTTTTAACAAGATTTTAAAACGCACAATCCATTTACTTTAGGGTGCCATGAATAGATATACTAATCTTCCATATAATTGGTTTTATTATTGATGTTACTCAATACAAAAACTGTAAGAATTTATTTGAAAATAAATATTAAAGAGAATTAGCATTCTCATATCTCTTATAAATTTAAATTTTACAATTTACTATAGCTTAAGATGGATGGAGGTTTCCTTGATCTCTTCAAAGGGTTTTGTGAAACACTTCCACAACATATTTGCATCTATATAAGTTTTTGGAACCATCATTTAATCTTAAGATTAAATTTTATAGCTTAGGATAACTTAAGTTGGATGGAGGCTTCTTTGATCTTCTCATAGGCCTCCATAAAACAATACAATTTATCATTTGAACTTGAATTTAAATTTCACAACTTAGGATAACTTAAGTTGGATGGAGGCTTCCTTGATCTTCTCAAAAACCTCCATGAAACAAGACAACATATTTGCATAGTTATAAGATTTTGAAACTCTCACTTGATCTTAAATTTAAATTTCACAACTTAGGATAATTTAAAATGGATGGAGGCTTTCTTGATCTCGTGATCTCCTCAAAAACCTCCATTAAACACTTTGACAACATATTTACATTGATATAAGCGTTTGGAGTCATCACTTGGACTTTGATAGTGCCCATATAACTTAAAATCGACACATAGAGAGTCTACATGAAATTTCAGTAATTGGATATGTAAGACTAGAAAAATAGGTTTAAATTCCCTGTATTAATCAAATTAATTTTGTAATCATTACTTCAAACATCATATTGTAAATTTATTTCTTTGCTTTCATTCAAATAAATAAAATAGTGAAAGGAAGGTTGTTTAAAAAATAAATAAAAATGGTGAAAGAAAAGTTGTTTAGTCGGTGTACCGCATACAAATTAAGAATAACTTTTTATTGCATTACCATCGATTGATATCTTTTCCATTGGACCAATCATATTTGATATCACCATCGTTGTATTGGCAGTAGTATTATATAAAGATCTAGAAGTCGTATGGGTTGTATCATGGATGTGAATTAAGAATAAGTGAGACTATTTAATCCATTTAAGAATGGGTAATGGGTGTTTGGTTATTGAATGTTTAAACATACATGCGGTCCTTCCAAATTGGCTAAACATCTCAGAATTCTTGCATTGATCAAAACTCTAAGGACATTTTATGTCTATCCATTATACGCTTTACCGTTCTCACAAACTCCAAAGGATTCTCCACCATTCTCATGTGTTAGTGTTGGAAGTCACCCCTGGATTGCTTGCAGGAGCAGAGCTCGACGCCCATCAGTTTTTATTGTCACGAATTAATAAATGGGGGTGGCCGAATGGAAAGAGACCCAAGAAAGCAACATTGACACAGGAACCAGGGTCTGGTATGTAGAAAGCAAGGGAGGTCTTGATCCAACTTCCGTCAGTAAGCTGATTAAAGGGTGGTAGATGGAAGACTTGTGAGAAGGGTGAGCAAGACTGCCTCGGGCAATAGGATTTCAGAAGCTTGAAGAAGAATAACTCAGAAGCCAAGATCCTCTTGGTCCAGAGTTTCAAGGAGCTGAAGGGTGACTCGACTGGATCCTCTAATTCCAAGCCATTCCAGCGCTGAGAAAACACAAAAACTGATTAGAAACGTTACGACTGTTACAGTGATCCAACCTACATCATCCTACAACAACGCAACTCGACTGGATCCTCCAATTCCGAGCTGTTCTAACACAGTAAACAAAGAGATGGAAAAATAGGCTGACATCCATAAAGTAAGAAGTCTCAAATTCTTTATACATTAACCAAAGCGACCAGCGCTGCAACAAAACTTTACAATCGGGAGCCTATCTCAACCATCCCCTCTTTAAAAATGCAAAACTTAGTACATATACTCGGACAGATTTGCCCAACAGAGGTGCGCTCGCCCTTCAAGGCGTAGCGTCTCTTCAATCAAACTTCGGACGGAAACCCTTCATTAGATGTCTTCTTAACTTCGCATGGCCTTTGCAGGGGAGGTAGCTGAAATATTAAAGGCCAAAATGGCGTGTGCAGACTTCCTCTGGTCATATGAGAACTCAGCGCGACCCCCTTTTGGAGAAAATCAGTGTACGGGACCATCTCGAGCAGACTGCCTGTCGAAACCTCCATGTCTTGCATTCAGTGAGTGAGTCGAGGTTTCAACTACCTCCATTCTCCTTCATTTAATTCTTTAGCGAGGACCAAGATCAGGGTCGGGCCGAACTGGTCTTTTGGAGAACGCGGTGATCCTTTTTGCAGCTAAGCCCGACATTTCGGCCCCTTTGCACATATCTTTTTCTTTCCCCAAGTGACCATGGGCTATGACCCTGTGCTTACTCCCAAAGGTGCTTTCGGTGTTCGCGGATACGAAGGGGTTGATCCTTGCCTCTTGAAGTCACGATGAGCGAAACGTCGAGACGACTTAATCTGGCGCCATGCGTCCCGCTAGATCTGACGGCTCTGAACTCTCCTGACGATGCCGTGGGCCCGGGCCCTAGACACTCCCGGCACCTCACGCATCGGGGATATGAAGGAGCTTCTCTTTGTGCATCGGAGTCGCGATGAGCGAATAGGCGAGGAGCCTAATCGCGCGCCAGGTGTCTCCTGTGGATGGTCGGTCGAGATTGCTTCATGATACTGCGGGCCCTACTTTAAGGACCTTTGGCGCTTTCGGGGTTCGGGGTTTCGAGAGATAGGACAACATGGGACCTTTGCCCTTCGAACTCCCGATTGTCGAAACGTCGACGCGAGTAGATCTCACGCCACGCGTCCTCTGGATGGACGACTGCTATCTTTCCCTGCACACAATATGGGCACCATCCATGCGTTATCTTCAGTGCACCTTTCTATTCGCAATTTCCTGCCAACCGTTGATATGCTCATATGGACGGATCCAGATCATTGACACTATAATTTTTTGCCCGCTCGCTTGATTTTAAGTCCGAAAAAGACTTCTTCTGTTTGCTACGCTCGGGCGCTTCTCCTGTGACTTGTAAACTTGAATACTCTTGTGCCCCGGACAAGAAATGTTACTAACACCATGATAGGTACCCGCACATGCAACAAAGAAAAGTGATTTCCCCAAGGTGCTTGAGTTTTTGGTTTCAACATTTCATCTATGCTCTGCACAAATTTACGTTGTGAGTTTTTGGTTTCAACATTTCATCTATGCTCTGCACAAATTTACGTTGTCAGTAGATCTCTCGAAGTATCTTCCTCTTATTAAAAAACAGGAACTCATACAGACTAAATAAACGCATTTGAAAAGCAATGGGTCAATTGTTCAATGCATAACCTGTATTCCAGCTTCCAACTAAGACTCTCGTATTTAACAAACATAGTGCTGTGACTCTATGTTTCTTCATTTGGTTAATAACAGTGTCCTTCGGAGGCTCAGATCTCTTTTCATAAGCATCTTGCAAGCTTTGTTTTCCAACTGCGAGAGTAATGAAAAGTTCATAACATCTGAACTTTATTGTTCTGAAGACAGCAAGGCAATTGCCGCTAAACTATGAAGTAATAGGACTGGCTGCAGCGGCTAAATAGAGTCTACTGGGGTAGATAGATTATTTATTTATAAATGCCAGACACGTTACCTTAGTCTGACAAATGTTTGTGGGATAATAATAACGTCGTCAGACTAAGGTTTGGTAATAACAATCACCTTAGTTGTCATTGCCGTCCTGTCATTGTTATTATTACCAAACAAACTTGACACGTAACCCGTTGTCCATACTTCTATAACGATCTATAAACATCAATGTTTTGTGCAATTTCATATCTTTAAAATGTCGTCACAACTTGATCTACATTTCCCCAAAATCCATACCTCCATATTTTAAAGTGTTTTGGATCGTTGGGTGATTGTACATTCATCATAACAAAAAAAAATAACATTATAGCGTTAACTATTATACACCAGCATACCTTGGGCATGCCTCGGAAGCGGGGAAGGGAACGTTGATGAAAATAAAATGAGGATATTATGTGTTTTTTTATAATGTAGTGTGGTTTATTATGTTTTATTAAAATTTGGAGATTTAATTATATTTTATAATATTTTAAAGTTTAAATATTTAATAAATATATCTGTTATTTTTGATTTCTTAACTATTACTATTTTTTTTTGTATGTCTCTATTACTGATTTTTCTAACTTGTATGTTTATTTTAGCTTCTAGTTATTTGTACATTATATTCAAAAGTAAAGATATGAAATGTCAAAGTCAAATTATAAATTTTTCAATTTCTGTTTTCTATGTGGATCTAAATAGACAAATGAATGACCATTTTTAACACGATTCTAAATGTACAATTCATCCAATTTTTTTTTACCTGTTTTTTGACTTTTACATTGTTGAATTTAAAGTTCTATGATTTAAATCCTATAAAATCCAGTCCAATTTATAAAATATTAAATATTTTGTATTATGGTACTTTATTCAACTATCAAAATCCAAAATTTTGGAATATTCTATATTTTTATTTAATGCTATGTAGTTTAGATTTTACTTAGTTGAATTTAAAGTTTTATAAATTAAATTTAACTAATACTTACTACTTCTCTACATTTAAACAAGAATACTACTTCTCTGTGGTTTTGAAATTATATCTCTGTCATTTTGAACGGGAATAATACTTTGGCTTTTTCAATGGGTTGAGCAATTGGACATCTTAAATGAGGTGAGTCACTTTTTACTTTGATTCAATTTTAATTTTACATAGCGATATTTGTGTATATATATATATATATATATATATATATATATATATATATATATATATATATATATATATAGAGAGAGAGAGAGAGAGAGAGAGAGAGAGAGAGATTTTTATTTATTTTAAGTTTCATAAGTAAAAGTTGATTTGAGAGATAAAGTCAATCCATAATAATAAGTGTTACATATTTTTTCTCTTCTTTTCAATATGACCATCCACCACCTATTCCAAAAACTCATCCTAACAAGGGGAGGCCCCCCAAAATCACCTTAGAGATCCTTTACGATTATATGGAATCAATAGAAAAAAGAAGAGAAGAGAGAAATGCCAAAATCCAAATAGAGTTAGAAACATTAGAAAAAATGAGTGAAGAAAGAGACATNCTTTTTCAATGGGTTGAGCAATTGGACATCTTAAATGAGGTGAGTCACTTTTTACTTTGATTCAATTTTAATTTTACATAGCGATATTTGTGTGTATATATATATATATATATATATATATATATATATAGAGAGAGAGAGAGAGAGAGAGAGAGAGAGAGAGATTTTTATTTATTTTAAGTTTCATAAGTAAAAGTTGATTTGAGAGATAAAGTCAATCCATAATAATAAGTGTTACATATTTTTTCTCTTCTTTTCAATATGAGCATCCACCACCTATTCCAAAAACTCATCCTAACAAGGGGAGGCCCCCCAAAATCACCTTAGAGATCCTTTACGATTATATGGAATCAATAGAAAAAAGAAGAGAAGAGAGAAATGCCAAAATCCAAATAGAGTTAGAAACATTAGAAAAAATGAGTGAAGAAAGAGACATAAAACTCCAAATAGAGCTAGAGGCAATGATTGATAAAAAAATTAAAGATACCATTCAAACTCAAATAGAAGATAGATTCTTAGGGTTCAAGAGTGAATTGCAGACAATGAAGGATAGAATTCAAGAAATGGAAAAAACACAAACAATCAACCCAAGAAGGAGGGGTTGAAGAAAATCACAACTTGAGAGATAGGATTAAAGGGCTAGAAGAAAAACTAACCAACAATTTGACCCTCAGTAATATGGAAAACAAATTGGATATCAAACCCATCAAAGAGGAAATGAATAAACTAATCAAACTGGACCATGAGCATAACAAAAGAGCCTTGAACCTCATAATTTTTGGTATAAAAGAACAATAAGAGAATACGCTAGTAATAGTAAAAGAAGAATTAAAAAATAAATCACAAATTGATACAACTTACCTCATAGAAGCAAAGAGGCTAGAAAGAATAATTGATCACCAATATAGGTTGATCCGTGTCAAAGTAAGTTGTAATGACCATAAATATAGCATACTTAGTAAATCTATGAGCTTAAAAGGGTTAGGAATATTTATAAATGAAGATCTCATTCCTGAAGACCAAGCTGAATTAAGGAAGGAAGTTCAAAAGGTAAAAGAAGCGAGGAAAGAAGGAAAATGGGCAATAATTAGAAATTGAAAAGCTATTGTTAGGGATAGAGACCAAAAGGATAATAATAAATAGGAATTTGGGACACTCGGGATCCTTTTTTGAAATTGCCGTGGCTTTCCATGGCACAAAGGTCATATGATAAGTTGGATCCCGAGTGATATTGATATTATATGTCTAGCTGAAACTTGGGAGCATGAGGAGTCTAAGGTCCCTAACATGGAAGGATTTGTCTTTTGGTCGACATGGAACAAAAAATCCAATCGTAGAGGGATATGAGGCACAGCTTGTTATATTAGAAAGAGCATTTCTCCTCACATTTAACTTCATAAGATTGACCCTTTTAATCAATATATTTGGATAGAAATTTCAGACACGAATGCTAAGAAGATGTATATAGGAATTTGTTATTTTGCACCTATTAATTCTACTTTTTATAAGAAAAATAATCTAGATAAAAATTGTCCCTATAATAATTTAGAACAAGATATTTATAATTTCAAAAATGAAGGTAATATCCTCCTGCTAGGAGACTTTAATGCTAGGACTACAACTAAACAAGCTACTCTTTTAAGTAATGACTCCAACCATAATCCTTTATGGTTGGATGAGGACCTTGTTTTATCTAATAGCTACAAAAGAAGCTCTGAAGACCTAATTGAGAATTTGTTTGGTACTGAGTTGGTCAAGCTCTGTAGCTCTCAAGACCTAATAATTTGCAATGGAGTAATGCAGTGGCCAAAATCCAACTAGATGACTTGTATTCATGGGCTAGGTAGTAGTGTTGTAGATTATGTGATATCTGATATCCCCGTTTCCAACCAAATAACAACTTTTGACCTTTTAAATGACCATGAGCCTGACTCTGATCATAAACCTTTAACCCTAACTCTAAAATTTTCCATGCATAGGAGCACCATTGAAGATAATTATGATAATCAAAGGAATTTTCGCTTTGAAAAAAGCAAAGTTAACATTTTCTTAAAGGATTTAAATAGTAAATTAAACCTCCTAACTTATAAGGACAACATTGAAGAACTCTATCATAATTTTACAACTACCCTTTCCACTTCTATTAACAAGTTCTCTTTTGAGGTGTCCTATAAAAGAATAATAGAATGACCAACCCTTGGTATGATAAAGAATGTAAAATTGCTAGGAAATCCATTAGGGATGCTTCTAATGAGCCCTTAAAAATTGATAAGATCAATACGTACAAAGCCCTAATTGAAAGGAAAAAAAGATACTATATCAACAAAAGGCAAGAGAAACTTTCACAACTATACAAGTTGGATCCTAGGAAGTTCTGGAGCCAAATTCTAAAACACAATACTAAAGAAAATAATAGGATTCCCTTAAGGGACTGAAATTCCTACCTTAAAAGTCTTTACGAGTTCCCTAATGCCATGGACACTATTCCTATTGTCCCTACAAAGGAAGAAGTTTTTTCTTTAGATGACATAGAGTTCAGGGTTAAGTGGCTCACAAATGGGAAAGCTAAGGACATTGAAGGCTACCAAGATGAACTTTTTAAAATCGGAGGGCCAATCCTTATCCATCACATACACAAGCTCTTTAATTTAGTAGTCAAGCAGGGCTTCCCTAAACCCTGGACGCAAAGCCTCATTTTTTTTATTTTTAAAAATGGGGATAGAAACATTCCCTCTAATTATAGGACCATTATGATTAGCTCGATTTTAGCCAAGCTTTATGGAATTATTTTGGAAAAGAAGATTAGCCTTTGGCTAGAAAGTCACGGTAAAAGAGCTAAAGGCCAGGCCGTGTTTAGGAGATATCAGTCAACTGTGGACCATCTTGTTACCTTTAGGATCATTGCAGAGGAGTTCCGCAATACTAAAACCAATCTTTTTTGTTGTTTTGTTGACTTTAGAAAAGCTTTTGACATGGTTCCTAGGAAAAACCTTTGGAATAGGTTGAAAAATATAAAAATGTCTCTCGAGTTGAGGGTTGCTGCAATAAGGATGTATGAGAACGTTATTGCTAAGTTTAAAAACATTGAGGGCTGGTCAAAACAGATTAACTACAATATCGGAGTCAAACAAGGCTATCCCTTGTCCCCTACCCTTTTTGGCATATACATTGACAAGTTAGAAGAATGCTTGGAAAAAGTAGGTTGTGTCGGCCCTACTCTCACTGGTACAGTCACCAATCTTCTTCTTTATGCCGATGATATTGTTCTTATGGCAAGGAGTCTCCATGATCTTGAAAACCAACTAAAAATCCTCAAGGATTTTTGCTCTAATATGGGTATGACTGTTAATACTGATAAGACTAAGGTCATGATTATTAAATCCAATAAGATCCCTTATGATACCTTTGTATATGACAACAACAACTTGGAGGAAGTGACTTCATACAAATATCTTGGAATTGATATTCACCACAAGCTCAATTGGAATTATAGCATTGAGAAAATGATTATTGGGGGATGGAAAGCTTATTATGGGCTTGAAAACAATTGTAAATCAACTGATCTTTGGAGTTGGGATAAGAAGAAACTCCTCTTTGAGACTCTTGTTACACCTGTTATTCTTTATGGATGTGAAGTCTGGGGCTATAGTATCTCTCGTGAATCCTAGAGAAAGATAGAGCAAATACAAAAGATTTTTATAACCTATAATCTCAAAATTAAAGGAAATACGCCCTATCCCATCCTCCTCTTAGAAACAAGCCTCTCCCCCATTGAGAGCATGGCTATGATTAGATATCTAATGTATAAGAACAAGTTAAACAACATGGAAGACAAGAGGCAACCTAAAATTGCTTCAAAATCAAGTCATAACCACCATCGACTCAAGCAAAGATGGCATAAAGACGCTCGAGCTTGGCTAAACTTATGGGGAATCATGGAAGAAATCATTTTGCAGAATAAAGATACTATTAAAAAAAATGTCAAATCAAAATTTAAAGAGGAAATGTGGTGTGGTAAAGAGTTAGAGGAAAAAAGAAAATTAAAGTATTATAAAGATGTAATCAACCCTAATCTAGAAGATCAAAATTATCTATCTGTTTTTCCAAGTGTAAAGAAAAAAATAAACATTGCTAAGATAAGAACAAATTCTCACAAGCTCCATAGTGAAACTAGGTGTTGGTCAATTCCTAAAACGCCATGGGATGAAAGAGTGTGTCACCTTTGTGACACTACGAAGGTTGAAGATGAAAATCACTTTCTCTTAGATTGTCCAGCCTATACCCATATTAGATCTCATTTTCAAAATATTTATCACACTATCAACCTTCCTAACATCTTAACTCAACAAAAATATGGTGATGCTCGAAAGCTTCTCTTAATGCTTTTCGATCACAGAAACAAAATTCTAAAGAATAACAAGTAATCACTTACCCTCTTAAAATCCGATAAACCAATTTAGTCTTAATAAACGTTAATCATCATCATCATCATTTTACATTTTACATAATTGGATTTAAAATTTTATAATTTAAATTCAATTATATAAAACTTAGCATATAAAATATTAAATATCATGTAACCTAATACTTTATTCAACTACTTCCACAACTACATATCTGTAAAATCTCGTCATAACTTCATCCACATTTTCCAAAAATCCAAACTTGTGTATCGATATCTTCATATTTTAAAGTCTTGCACATAAAAATAGGGTTTTCTATCCTTCAATGATTGTTCATTTAACATAACACGCTTTCTACGAAGGATGGAATTTTTTTTAAGTAAATTGAATTTAAAATATTAAAAAAAAATAGTTAATGAAAAAAAGTTGTAAATATTTAAAAAAATATTTATTATAATATAATATAATTCAAAATTAAATTTATTACAAGATCTTGATTTTAATAAATAATATTGATTTCAAAGTCATTTCCCTAAATTTTATGATTCCTTCTTTGAACCTTATACTATTAGGCGGAGGTGTATCTAGTTAGGATGCATTTCATGTAGTATTTATAAAGTAGAAATAAAAGGATCCATTATGTATAGAGTTATGGTGCATTTAATGTAGTACTTATAGAGCAGGTGGGTATTGTATATACTATTGGATATGTATGGATATATTTAATATAACATATATTGTTGCATAGGGAAAGTATAAAGTTAATCATCACAAAAAGTGAGAAATAATCATGCAGTGATTGGAATATAAATTTATATATATATGAAGGAAGGTGGTAAAATCTATTATAATGTATTTGTATAATTTTTTGGTGGTTTCTAAGGAAAAATCACACTACCTAAAATAACGAATTGGTAGAATGTAATGAGGCATACATTCACTCACTCATACAATATTAATGTTAAGTCTTACTGCAAAACTATATTTAAACTAACATTGTAATTTTAGATTTAGTTGAAATATTTTTTAAAAATTTAAATGTGCTTTTTAATGATATTCTTCTTCTAAATCCACTTCTAATATATATATATATATATATATGTTTTTTCCTTGTAGATGTGTCCTTTTTATGGTTTTCTTCTAAAATAATATTGTTATATTTAATATTATATTAAATTTATATAAAATGTTCAATATCATATTTTATTTGTCAAATGATAATTGATAAGAAGGAGAAGCTAAAACTTAAAATCTTGAGATTTGGTTTAAAAGAGATTTCTTACACTTCAAATGTTTATGAACAATTTGGACATATATCAACTTTTGCAAGGTTCAAATAAAATAAAATAAAAAATTGAAGTATTTTTCTATGATTTTTTTTAAGTGGGTATAAGCTAATGTTTCTTTTTCACAAGACATTAGTTGTAATGGAAATTTAGAAAGACAACAATTTGTTGATTAGGAGGAATTATTGATATATACACAATTTATATTAGAATATGATGTAAAATATCAAACTTAAGAAATCTAATTATCTTCCTAAATATATAGCTTTTTTTAATGGAAAAATTGTATAACTCATAAAAATTCAGGCTCTTCTAATAGTGGTATGTTATTTTTTCTCTAAAATATAATGCATATGTTCGCTTAAGACATGAGTTTAGTAGCTCGGTGACTTAATATATTGAAACAAATTTGCACATAATAGTATGTTGTTTTTGTAAGCTCGCAGGTCTAATTATATTAATCTATCAAAGGAAAATTTATAGAAAAAAGATTTGTTGTTGACCTACCGCTCGGAAAACCAGACCAGCAGCAAATAAATTAGTCATATGTCCATAGATTTTGAAGGAGGTTCTTTAGAATATTATCTCTAGCTAAGAAAGAAGTAAAAGGAGAGAATTGGAGCTTGTAGGAAGCTCTGTTATATCTACTATTTGGTATCCTCATTCAAAGCCAAAAAAAAATGTACATATTGATTACTGAGTTGGGGGGGGTTGCAGAAGAGTCCCGAGGCAGCTCAGGTGATGATTGTGTAGTTCTCTTTGTGGTTGAACCTGTCATCATAGTGCTTGAGGATGGGAGACAAGATAAAGCTTCTATGAGGAGTAGGTGAATACCATCCAATTGCAACTAGATGGTGTTTTGGGCATCTTCATGTGTTTGCAACATATATCCTAGAAGTGTTTTGAGGTGCCATTATAATTCTACTATCTTCCAGTAGTTGGTTTCTCTTCCTCTCGTGTTTCCCACATCTGATACCCAGCTTGTGATGGCCTCGTCCACCTCCTGGTCAATTTTCAGGGTTCTCTCCAATCAAATTTCAGCTTCCACTTCCTCTAGGTCAGCACGTAATTGAGGTGGGGTGGCCGCCTGAAAGATGGTTGTGGTAGCATGAGCATCACGTAGCATCTGAGTGGTGGGTATTTCTTCTCTATCCTGGCGGTCAAACAACTCAGCATGAGCACCACTCCCGCATATATATCCATGTCTACCGGTGTTGAGGTGTCATCAAACCCATAATTTTCTTCCCTTTGTTGAGGCTAAAATGTTGCATGAATAAGCGAGGTGTCATCCACCTAGGAGCCTTCCTAGATAGAGATTCCCTAACAAACGATATACCAAGAACGTTTTCTCTGTCGTGATCCTTCATTTTTCCCCAATTGTCCTAGAGCTCCACCTTCCTTATCATATGTTGAGACTACCTCGTGCTACAGAGGTTAGCCTTACTTTAGACGTTGAGAATCGAGGCACTAGTATAACAGTTTAATCGCATTGAATCCATGTTTAATTAACACAAACTGGTCGTCGCCATTCTCATGCATGAGGATTCTTGGTGTCTGCACCCCCACATGATCGCCTTCCACACAATCATTGGGCTCTAACCCTAATGGTACACTCTTCTCCAACACCCCATCTAGGGGATTACAGTCCTATGATGCCATATCGGTGCAAGTTGTCGTTATATCGCCATTCTTGGTCGAGTCCCATGGCATGTCTTGGCTATCCAAGCTGCTTTGGATTCCTTCATTTTCCAACTAATCAGCTAGTTTTTTTCTTGAGCATCACACAAGAGCGGGGATTAGCATACAATGAGTGCATGTAGTTTCATATATATATATATATATATATATATATATAGTTTCCATATAGAGCTCTATGAGTGTGTGTAGTTTCATCAAAGATGAATATGTGGACCATATTGAAAAACCTCATAAAAATGGAAATAATAATAAGGAGTTGGAAAAATGAGTATGTTTTATTTATGCAACATGAACCACCAAATTCATCACTCTAAATCTAAAACCAAAGTATCCAACTCTGACAACACATAGATAAAAAGAGACAATATTAGTTTAAATTAAAATTCAGAGAAATGTCCATGCATTATTTTTACCTAAAATAAAAAGAGGTAAAACTCTCCCATCCTAACATGTTTCAAAAGGAAATATTTAGCACTAAAACTTTATTTTAAGGGTAGAGGACCTGTTTTCCTCTCCTAGGCATATTCAAGGCCTCTAGATCCATTCCTTTTGTGCAAAACTACCTAATGGTGCCTAAAATTACACTTCAAGGTAAAACAACCCACAAAGAGGTCGTGTGTCATGGTTGGAGGCCTTAGTCATAATGCTTGAGGCCTACAAGGTTTGGTTTTGTGTGAAATTCCCTCATTTTCATTTTTTACCATGGTATAAGCCGCTAGAACCATCACTACTGCATAAAACTAATTAATGACATCCATATCCCACTTAGAAGCCAAACATCCCATAGAAAGGTCATATGTGGTGTTTTAATGCATCTTTCATGAAACTTGAGCTTGCGAAGATTTCTTAAATTTGTAAGGACTTTTTTTACTTCCTTGACCATTATCAAGACTCAATGGCCCATCAATGTTACTAAAACACCATAATGTCCTTTGGTAAACCACTTAGTTGAAAGATCCCTAAGAGAGGTAATGTTTTGTGGATTGTAGGTATTATTCATGGTAATCGGGCCTTAGAAGCATGATTTAGGGCTCAAGGCCCTTATTTTTCTCTCTTAACCTGGTTAGAACAAAAGCCCCATTCTTGGTTCACAACTAGCCTGATAATGGCACCCATAGCACCCTTGCAGGTTATTGATAACCTATAGAGGTCAGATGTGGTGGTTTGTAGATGCATACATGGAACTTGACCCTGAGAAGCAAGGTTTAAGGATAAAGGATCTTGTTCCCCTCTCCCAACTATGTTCAAGGATCTAATACCCTTCCATGATGATTAATACCTCATAATAGTGCCCATATTTAACTCGAATGTCAATGACTCTTGTTGGTGCAAGCCTATTTTGGGAGAGAAAAGCCTATTTGTGAGAAGATGCCTATTTTGGGAGAGAAAAGACTATTTTTGAGCGCATGCCTATTTTGGGAGAGAAAACCCTATTTTTGAGCATGCACCATATGTGGAGGAAAAGAAACATGCGAAAGATGGAGGAAAAGCAGCATGTCAAAGAGAGAGGAAAAGCAGTGTGGCGCACATGCAGAAAAACCTAGCCATGTCAGGGTTAGGGTTTTGGATATGAATGTAATGGCTATGAGCCAATATAATAGTATAAATAAAGGCCTAGGAGGTTTAGTAGAGGTTGGTCGGTTGGTCAAGGAGAGACAGTTTGGTCTAAATAAGCTAGTGAGTAGGATTTTGAGGGTACTTACCCTACTTTTTTATTGTAAGCCTGAAGAGTGTAATGTGTGCAACGTAGATTTTGAAAAATGATGATTAAAAGAGCAGAAGAGACATATATTTGTGGATGTAGCCCCATGGGGGGTGAACCACTATAAACCTATCGTGTTAATGTGTCTGAATGATTGTTCTATTGTTATGTTGTTTATCAGTTAAAGAATGAATGTTAACATAGATTATAAAAGCATGCATGCATAGTTGATTAAGGAATGAATACTAGATTTAAATGAATGGATAATAATTGTGATGCATGAGGAAAAGGAACAAATATCAACCCAATCCCTTCCTTGACTACAGATATCTGAGTCTTGCAATCCCCCATAAGCTATCTCGGGTGAGACTACCCTTTTCACTCTGTGTGCAACGTTACCTTCTAGTTTACCAGGAGAGCCAATAGTTTGAGGGTGTTGTTGGAAACCTTTGAGATAAGAACCTGGGTCAGCCCAAGCACCCAACAAATGGTTATGTTTCCGGTTGGAACTGCACAAGATAGATTGGAAGGGATATGTTGAAGAACACCACAGAGAATGAAAACGTAGAAGGGAATGTTCAGGCCATGGAATCCAACGAAGGAGGATATTGAAAAATTGTTAAGGACAAATGAACTCAAGTTTTCATAGAAGGAAAATTGAAACCCTAAATATACACCACACAAATATCTCGACAAATATGTGTTTAGCAACTTGCATGAAGTATTTTTTTGCGAATTTCTGCATCTATTATAGGAGTGGTTATTGAGGTTGAAGGAAAACCATCCTACAAATCGGATAAGAAAACTAGAGTGGCATCTTGTGGAGATCATCTAGTTGCATCAAGTCAATAATAAATTTATGTGCGCAGTAGATTTTTGGTTAGATAGTATTATTGTAGGGTTTATCACTAAATTTTTCATTGATACTGCGAAGTCATACACTACTACTGAGAAGGATTTTCTGAAGGGACCCAGAGGTAGGTACATAAGATCGCTTTATACTTCTATCAAAATTTTATTATATGACAAAGGTGTGATGACCATGGAATCAGACAACTAAAATTCCCTACGCACATGGGGGAAGGGGGGAAGCATTGACAAGAGTCTGAGATATCGACAGGGAGATGGATAAGGGGAAGTAGAAGGAGGCCATGGACCCGATCATGATGGAGGAGGACCAGACAAAGCAGATAGTGGAAAACGCTGGAATGATGTGCAATGGTAGACCTTACCAATATAATATGAATAAAAAAAAGAGGGCCATAGCTGACAAAGAGGGATTGGCGAGCGATGAAGAAGAGGTAGAGAATCTCTGGGTTGTGGAGCAGATTGAGGAAATGTTGTGCACAACATATGAAAGGTAAAAAAGAGGTCCAGAGTCAGGAACAAAAAGAAAAAATCCAACCCATATCATAGTTACTGTGGAACCTACAACCTCATGTGCGACTAATACACCTGAAGGAACACAAGATTTTAGACAACCAATTTTTAGTAGAAGAGGTGTAGCAGGTCAGGGGTCCAATAAAGGACAAAAAACTCGGGGTACAAGTTCAAGAAGTAACAATCAACTATCTACACCGCATGGAGGAAGTAGTTCAACACGTTTCAAAATGGCAGGATTAGATCCTACTATCATATTACTAGAGTTTCAGGGCGAGGCATAAAAGGATCATGAGAAGCATTTATTCATTTGTGAAAAGATATGGGAAGCAAAGCACGTCACAGATGAGTACACAAAAGTCGTGTAGTTGGCTATAACATTAAGAGACCACGCGTTAGACTGGTACATGAGCCTTGATGTAAACAATCCACAAGGAGCACCAAAGACTGTCGCGGAGGTGAAAAAGCTGTTGGTAAATGAATTTCAGAATCCAAGCTCACAAGACCAGTACATGAATGAAATGACAAGATCAGGAAGAAACCAGGTGAGTTTGTCTTGGAGATTGATAAAAGGTTCAAACATCTAAAATGTAAGTTGAAGTAATCTATTACTAACATGCAACATAGGCAGTTATTTGTGAATTGACTATTACCACACTTAAAGTATCCTTTGAGACAACAAAATTTTCAAACTCAGGCAGAGGCACCGCAAGCATCCCTGCAGCTGGAAGAAAACTAGTATCAACAGATAGATCCAACAATAGAATAAATTAAAGAGGATTTGAATAATATCACATTTTAGTTGATCTAGAACAAAGTGAAAAAGAAGATAAAAGTTGTTTGGTGTACGTTATGCAAGATAGGAGGACACCATATGAATGCATGTCCAACCTTTACGTGATAATTGGCTGCAGGGGTGCCAAACCCCTTACTGACAGGAGGACCATGGTTTGAAATTTGTAATACACATGGGCATGATTCATATCATTGTCGAATGATGCAGAAGTATAAGACAGTACCAAAAATTTATTACTGCAATTTTTGCAAATCAGCGGGTCATGATGACAAGGACTGCAAAACACTAGAATTGATGAGAGAGACAAATTCAGACACTTATAGGGTGCAAGTAGAGATGATGACAAGGAAATTTGCACCATAGTTCTATAATGCGCAACCATAATTCAATCTCGTGTAGCCACAGTACAACAATGCGCAACCGTAGTAAAATACTGCGTAGTATAACCATATACCCCAATACAACACATCAGAAAGAGATAGAGGTGAATTTAGAGGTGGAGGCCAAGGTAAAGGAGGATTTGGATGAGGCAGAGGGCCAATAGTCTTCCATAATTATCAAAAACCAGGACACTATGCAAGAGATTTTCCACTTCCACCTTTGACATGTATGTATTGTCGCGCAACAGACCACGACACAGAAGACTACCCAACATTATTGGGAAAAATATAGGAAAAAAGGAACGAAAACAATTGGAATCTCCAGTGGATTTCGGTAGAAGCAAAGGATGATGGGAATAACAACAACATAGTTACTCGAGGATGAGCCAAGACGGGAGTTGATGCAACAAAACAAGATCCATCTCAACACTAGTGTGTTAAGAAGAACACTAAGCCACATAAGCATTTTGATGCACGAAAATAAAAGGATATGTTTAAGGAGGAAAGATAGGAGATTCTAAAGGAGAACATTGTGTCTACATCAATTGCACAACAAAATCAGGATCCACCAATGTATGAAATGACAACTTCAATGGATCACACCAGAAATGAACAACCTTCAGAGAAAGTAAGTAACCTAAATACTTTTCTGCAATCCTGTGTCAAGTTATTAAATGATCCATCATCCATTAAGGTCTTAAAGAACTTGCTAGAAAGATGAAACACATAAGTAGAAGGGAATTTATAATAGAAGAGAGTTAATCATCTCCATACGAGAAGAAGAACAAGTAGGGAATTCAGGTTAAATTCCAACATTGGGGATTTCAATATGGGGGATGGCATACTTGATTTAGGCTCTGAAGTGAATGCCTTACCTAAGAAGACATGCCATTTTATGGGGGAACCCACATTAGGGTATTCATCTGTCCAGTTGAAATTAACAAATCAACATAGAGTATTACCAATTGGAAGACTTAAAGGTGTGACAGTAGGCTTGGATGGAGCACGCACTGTGACAGATTTCGAAGTTATAGAAATATTAGATGGCACAACACCCTACCTAGCATTACTAGGACTAGACTGGGCATTTGATAACCAGACTTTGATCCACCTGAAGACAGGGAAAATGAATTTTGAATTAGACAAATATAGAGTGATTTTACCATTGGATCCCTCAAAAGGAGAAAGTTTTGTAGAGGAGAAATGTTTGGACTTGGAAGAAATAAATCAGTTATATAGGCTGGTCGCGCGGGGAGAAGATTATGTCAACCCAACTACAGATGGGGTACTCAGTTGGAGAAGCATTACATCATGTGCCTCAGACTCAAATACAGGTCTGGAGAACTGGCATCAAAGACTACATGAAGTCTCCACAAGGAGGTACGCAATAAGGTGGGTCGGTACAGAGGTAAGGGAACCTCCCACTTTTCATGCTTTGAATGACCTAGAATAATTCTTGATGAACTATGAGGAAGAAGTTTTTTAAAATCAGAGGCTATTAGCCCTGGATATTGCACTAAAGAAAACACCTGCAATATGGTGGGGTGTGCACAAGGAAATGATTCAAGACTGGTATCAATGTAAAATATTACTGTGCATTAGATTCGATGAAAAACGGGGAACAATAAATTGCATAAATATGATGGATGAGGAAGGCCAAATGAGCACATATAAAAATGAATAACAAAATGGAGTTTGACACCACCAAAAGAATGGCCTCATTACTTTATTCATACATTGGAAGGGATACCAGGGAACTGGTACATAGAGAAGGAACTGTGCAAAGGCACTACAGAATGGACAATATTACAACAAAATTTTGTGGTAACCTTCTCATTTGAGCATGAGAACCCCAATATCGATTCATCCCTGAAGCTGATACAAGGAATGATATTTTTTGAGGAACTTGAGGAGGAAATTATAAAAAAATATCAACAATAGAACAGACAGAAAGTCAAAGAATTACTCTCATGTTATCATGTCACAGAGGAAGCACTAGAATAAAATTATCCCCGCAACATTTAGATAATAGATATTGAAGGTGAGAGAGAGGTGGAAGGTCCATGTTTGGAGTCAGAGACATTTGTTGCACCAATTAAGGTCAAGAAAATCAACATTGGGATAGAAGAAAACCTTAAAATGGAAAGCATTGGAGACTAATGGGATGAGGATACACTAGAAAGGATAACATAATTATTGCATCAGTGACCTGTTTCCAACAACCTTTACAAAGATGGAAGGAATAGCAGGTGAGCTATGTGAGATGAAGATACCCCTAAAACCAGATTCTAGACCTATTAGATAGATACCTTACAGGTTGAATCTAGTGTATAAGAAAAAACTGAAAGAAAAACTTGACCGAATGTTAGAAGCTAGTATCATAGAGCCAGTGGAAGAATATGAATGGATCAATCCCATGGTAGTATAGGAAAAGAAACAAGGGGGAATAAAAATTTGTGTAGATCTATGGAAATTGAATGATGCTTGCTGATATGATCCTTTCTCTGCCCCTTTTACATATGAGGTCTTGGAGAATGTGGGAGGCCAGGATGCATATTCATTCATAGATGGATTCTCAGGTTATCATTAGATTAAAATAGCTCCATAGGATAGGAATAAGATTCCATACATAGGTTCTTTGAAGTATATTTGGATGACTAGACTATTTTTAGGCTTTTGAAAGATCATGTAGAAGTATTAAGACTCATGTTGGACAGGTGCAAGAAATGTCAGATCTCATTAAACACCAAGAAATGTATTTTCAACACACCTTTTGAGATATTGTTAGGACATGTGGTATGTAGACAACAGTTACTGGTTGACCCTGCTAAGATTGTTGTAATTGTGAACTTACCACAACCAAAGTTAGTACGCCAGTTAAGAGCCACACTTGGACATATAGGGTACTACATGAAGTTTATCAAGGGGTATTCATATATCACCATGCCAATGGAAAATTTGTTGAAGAAGGACACCAATTTTCAGTGGAACGAGGATTGTCAGTAGGGATTGGATACTTTGAAGGAGAATATGGTGACAACACCTATTTTAGTGTTTCCCAATTTGGAAAATAAATTTCATGTGCACGTAGATGCATCAACAATAACACTTGGAGCAATTTTGGCGCATCCAGGAGTAGGTGACTTAAATCATCCTATAGCTTTTGCAACAAGAAGTTATCAGACTCAGAGCAGAATTACAACACAACAGAAAGAGAAGGTTTAGCCATGGTGTATGCATTGCAAAAATTCAGAGACTACTTATTGGACAAGCACTTTAAACGTTCACAGATCATTTTTCCCTTAAATATCTAGTCAACAAGCTAGGGTTGGGGGGGAGGATCTGTAGATGGCTATTATTGTTCCAGGAATTTGATTTTGAAGTCATAGTTAAACCAAAGAAATTGAATGCAAGACCATATCACTTATCAAGGATAACTAATGGAGAAGAACCTACTAACTTAGAAGACAAATTCCTTGATGCACAGTTATTTTTAGTTCAAATAGTTGATGAGTACTTTGTTGATATCATTGAATTATTGAGCACGGGAGTTGCACAAAAGGATTTTAGTACCACGCAGAAGAAAAGTTTGGTGGTCAGAGATGCAGAGTATTAACGAATTGCAGGTCATTTATACAAGCTGGGCGCAGATAGCATTTTGAGAAGGTGTGTAATGGAGCATGAACGACCCATAGTTCTAGCATAATATCATGAAGGTATAGATGTAGTACACTATGCAATAAAGGCTACCACACATAAAGTATTATGTGCAAGGTTATCGTGGCCAACAGTTCATAAGGATGCAAAAGAATATTTACAGATCTGTTATGTATGTCAGAGAGTTTGCAAACCCAACAGGAGGGATGAGATTCCCCTTAGACCCAAAGTAACTTTTCAGGTGTTTGAAAAGTGGGAAATATATTTTTTCGGATCTATTAATCCACCAACAAGAAGGTTAGGAGCAAGATACATCATTACCGTGACATAATATTTAACTATATGGGAAGAAACAACACCATTCAAGGATTGCAACGCAGAGACAACAACACACTTCTTATTTGAGCAGGTAATTACAAGATTTATATTTCCTAGGATTTTGATGAGTGACCAAGGCACCCATTTTATTAATAGTACGATCCATGCTATGACTAGGGAATTTTAAGTATATCACTAGAAGAGTGCACCATATCATCCTCAAGAAAATGGGACAGTAGAAGCTTTCGATAAGATTTTGGAGAATGAATTGACAAAGATTTGTAATGTAAACATAGATGATTGGGATTTAAAAATACCAGCAGTACTATGGGCATACAAGACTACATGCAAAAAATTGATAGGACATACCCCATTCAGATTGGTGTATGGACAAGAAATAGTGGTGCCATTAGAATTTTTGGTACCTAGTCCATGCGTGGCAACAATTACAAATATCATAGAAAGAGGCACAGTACAAGAAAGGTTAAGTCAACTTATGGAACTAGAAGAAGACAAGATTCTGGAAGGATTCCACCAAGAGGTGCAGAAAGCAAGGGACAAATATTAGCATGACAAACACATAAAGAAGAAGATATTTAAGGAGGGAGATCTAGTTCTCCTCTATGATAACAATTTTTTGCAACATCCCAGTAAGTTCGGAATGCATTGGCTAGGGCCATATGAAGTGAAGTATGTCACAGTTGGAGAATATGTGCAGTTAAAGGACTTGACAGTAACATAAATGCAAGGAATGGTGAATGGTAGTCGGCTAAAACTATATAAGGGAAATCGACCTACTAACTATCAGTAAGAGCAGTGCAGTAAGGAAGCCATGTGTATAGTGTACTATAGTAGAAATTAGGAAAGAAAAATTATGAAAAGACATAAAAAGTGGAAAAAGAAGAAAAACAAAGATAAAAATAGAAAAACAAATCAAAATCAAAAAATAAGTAATTGGGAAGAATAAGTGATTCAGGAATGACATCGCACAACAACTGGTGTGACAGAATTTAGAAGACTGCGCGCAAGGAAAATTGGACACTACACAAATGACCGGAAAAAGTGAAAGATACAACATAACATTAATGATCGGGTCTATAAAAAGGGGAAAGAAAAAGCGTGTTTGACACTTAGCGATTTTCAAATGAATAGAGAGCTGAAGAGCACAACCTAGGTGAAATTGTGTGAAGAAGATAGCAATTGACCACTAAGCATACAACATGACATCGCCAAAAGTTGGTGCCCTAGGGAGATATGTTAGGGTTACTCGATAGTCCAAAATAAGGAAGGAAAGAATGAAAGAGCCGAGGATGTTGTAGATTTGGAGGATGCCACAACCTCGACGACAAAGTCGATCAAAATGACCAAGGTATAGGAAGGAACATCAATGACTACACAGGTAGAAATGGGTCAAAGCTCTGAAAAACCCAATGGCAGCACAAACCCTAACCTAGAAAAACCTATAGAACCTGAGGGAATCACAGGACAACAACAAAGACATGTCGTAGAGGAGGTGTTGTTCAAGGATATTCCAAACTAGCTAGAGACCGATGGAGAGGAAGAAGAAAAGACAAAAATAGCAGCAAAATGCCACCTAGCCATTGGCCAGAAAAGGAAGGCATTAGAAGAAATAGATATCACACTGCCTTACATCACGTATGTCGTAGTCACAGTGGAAGATATGTTGGGGAAGGTGTCGAAGCTGCGATACACCGACCATGATGCTTGAGTTGCATTGAAGTTTTCATACCCTGCACATCAAACTTATTTGGAGGACACGGGGGAGATAGGAACCCTAAGAAGACTCATCTTGGATCCCACACAGTGGATAACAGGGATATATAATTCGGGTATCATGAACTTGCTGGATATACCACATTTCGGGCACGGTAAAAATGTTGGCCTTTGTGTCAAAAAACTATTGGCCAAGGTACATGGAGGTATCCTATGGATGGATAGGTTGGTCCCCATTGACATTGCTTTGATTGCCAATATTACATGGTTTCCCACTATTGCCTCACAACCCGAAGAGTACCTGGAGAATAAATCACGAGAAAAGGAAATTGTAGAGTTAGTGAAAACATATTTTAGAACAAACAGGGGGAACACATGTATAGTCATAAAAGTCATCAACAACTTCACGACGAGATTCACCAACAAGGTAATAGCTTCCAAATTGCCGAGGAAGTGAAAAAAGGAAGAGGCCCCAACATGAGTCACAACAGTAGACATGCAATGCACAATAGGAGTGATGTTTAGCAAGGCTCCATACCTATTAAACTAGTTTTTGATTGACTGTAGGGATGTGTAGGATAATGGAACTTAGTTCCATTATTCCTGGATCCTCATACTCATAGATTTGGTAGGTTGGCAAGAACCAAAGTTATTATCATTTGTAGACAGGAAGGGGAAGTGATACGTAATGAGATATGAAACCCTCTCGAAAGATAAGGACAATAATAATCACAAGAAAATAATGTAGTGTTTTCCATGTTTAAGGAAGAAATGCAACCAAAAAAAATAAAATGTTTGGAGGATTCCTATTGAGGTGGTCCAAGAGAATGAATGGATTTCCAGGTTTAAGGCATCCAAACATCACATGTGGATCCAGGCCACAAGGGACCCGAAGAAAAAGTGGTTGGAAATGCAATATTGCACATCAAAGGAAGAGGTTGACTGGATTTTCAAAGACTGGCCCACGCAGTTGAAGGTGCCAACAACAAAGAAAGGAGCCAAAAAAAGAAAGAAAGCAGAGGTAGGAACATCTAAAAAGACAAGTAGTCCAGCTGAAAACACTAGAAAGGATACAGAGCATGCTCAAACTTTAGGAAGCAGTGCAACAACGAAAAGTCCTAGGAAGAAAGAAACAGTGTCACGGGAAGAAGTAAAGGGAAATGAAAAGAATGGAGAAACCTATCAACCTAAGGAGGAGGATGAAAAGAATACTAAGGAACAACCCTCATAGAAGAATATAACTAGAACGCAGGAGGAGGAAACACGAAAGAAAATGAAATACCATAAGAAGCCTCCAGTAATCACAATTACAGAGGATGGTGTCGATTTAGTGGCAGACAATGTCCAAGACAACGGAGAATATGTAGTACACGTAGTAGAGGCGCAAATTGAGGAGATCATGGCTAAGTTGGTGGAAGTCCATCATACTCTACAAAGGATGCAGATTCATACAATGCAACAGCCAAAGACGACACCAAAACCACCTGTGTAGAAGGACCATGAAGAAACAATTCAGAGAGTAGTGAAGGGCAGCAATGCCTTCAAATCCACACAGAATATGTTGAGAATTGATGAGGAGACAACACATGATTTAGTTAGGGAAATAAACCAACTTGAGTTGGTTATGGAGAAAATACCTACAAAGGCATTATACAGATTACAAGCAAGTGTGATGCAATAAGTCCAATCCCGACTTCCAAGTTAGCGGGGAGGTTACATAAGTGTTACAAATTACTTATGATCAGTTGACCATGGAGAAGGAGGATGAGAAGAGACACACAAATAAATTAGAAAATGGATTGACATAAGTCTATAAAAATATACCAGACTGTGCGCATGAGCCATAATTCACACTAGAAGGAAAGTTTCAGAGGATTGTGCAGCTCATGTAGAAATACAAACATGAGATCAAAGATCTCATGGAAAAATTTACTCCTCCTATACCCCAATAATTTAGGGATAAAAGAGAACAGGAGGCTACTGTGCACATCAACAGTATGATGAAGAAATCTAAGGCAGTGGAAGAATTATATGACATGACTTCTCAAATGTGGACCAACATGGAAGAAGACGAGAAAATACAAAAATTGGACCTAAATCAAGAGAAGAAAATTGCAGAAATTCAGGACTTAAAGTAGAGAAAAAGGAAATATCCATCCTAGAGAGGATGAGGAGTGTGTAGGATACAAAGAACCTACAGGAATATATGAAGGCTGCACATGCTGATAAGAAAGTAAGACAGGCTCAGCTGGAGCCATTACAGAAGGAAGAAGAGGGGATGATATAAAAAATGCAAGAAGAGAAGGGGAAAATAGAGAAAATTCATGTTGAATGTAGATCAGTGATGGCATAACACATTACAATGCAGAGTGTGGAAAAGATGGCAGAGCATAGAACACAAGTTACAGAGAAAGGCATCCAATTGGAAAAGGTGTTGTGTAATTTGAAGCTAGCCATCTAGAATGTAAACTATGGTTGCGTGGCTCAAGACGAGCCACATGTCAGTGTTGGGGGCCTATTGGTGCAGGCCTATTTTGGGAGAGAAAAACCTATTTGTGAGCACAGGCCTATTTTGGGAGAGAAAAACCTATTTTTGAGCGTAGGCCTATTTTGGGAGAGAAAATCCTATATTTTAGCGCATGCTAGATGTGGAGGAAAATCAACATGCAGATGATGGAGGAAAAACAACATGCCAAAGACAAAGGAAAAGCATCATGGTGTGCATGCAGACAAACCTAGCCATGTTAGGGTTAGGGTTTTGGATATGAATGTAATGGCTATGAGCCAATAAAATAGTATAAATAAAGGCCTGTGAGGTCTAGTAGAGGTTGGTGAAGGAGAGATAGTTTGGTCTAAATAAGCTAGTGAGTAGGCTTTTCAGGGTTATATCAGATGCCGTGGAGCCTGATGTGGTCTAGTCCGCCTCACAGAGGGTACTTACCCTATTTTTTTATAGTAATCCTGAAGAATGTAATGCACGCAGCGTAGATTTTAAAGAATGATGAATAAAATAGAATAAGAGACATATCTTTGTGGGCATATCTCCAAGGGGGTGAACCACGGTAAACCTATTGTGTTAATGTGTCTGAATGATTTTTCTATTGTTATGTTTATTGGTTAAATAATGAAATTTAGCGTAGATTATAACAACATGCATGCATAGTTGATTAAGGAATGAATACTATATTTAAATGAATGGATAATAATTGTGATGCATGAGGAAAAGAAACATATCACAACCCCAATCCATTCCCTGACTGCAGACATATAAGTCTTGCAGTCCCCCATAAGCTATCTCGGGTGATACTGCACTATGCAGTCTGTGCACAATGCTTCCTTCTAGTTTACCAGGAGGGCCGATAGTTTGAGGGTTTTGTTCGAAACCTTTGAGATCAGAACCTGGGTCAGCCCAAGCATCCAACAACTCCTTTGAGACAACTTGTTTCCTAATTTTGAAGTGTTGTTTATGGTTCTTGAGATCGAGAAGGTTCAATTAGGTTTTAATGCCACTATTTACCCCTTGATCGTGTTTATACCTTGACACTCATTTCCAATGCACAAAAACTACTCATGGTACATATATCTAACTCAGAGGCCAAATACCCCCTATAAAGTTTCCATGTGTTTCTTCAAGGACTTATTTAGGTACCTTGAGCTCCAGAAGCTTCAATAAGATCACAAGGACCTTATTTTCGATATTTGATAATTGTTAAGGCCCTAAGATCCATCCATGGTCCTTTGTGGTGGTTTGAGGACTTGTTCATGGTGTTTGAACTTGGGAAGCTATGTTTAGAGCTTGCGGATGTTGTTTCCCTCCCTTGACCATGGTCAAGAGACTTAGGATATTGTTTCCCTACAATGACCATGATCAAGTCCCTAAGACCCATATGTGGTGTGTAAAACATCTAAATGGCACCCATGCCCAACTCCTGGGATAAATACCCCTTAGTGAGGGCTCATGTTGCATTTTCTAAATGTTGTTTGTGACACTTGAGCTTGAAAAGGTTCAATTAGGGTATAAGGCCCTTGTTTTCCTTGTCAACCATGTTTGGGTGTTGAGACCCATTTCCAATGCATCAAAGCTACTCATGGAATATGTATCCCACATAGAGGCCTACAAATCACTCCCATAAATGACTCATGTGTTGGTTCAAGGAAATATCCAAGGATTTTGATTCTAAGAAGATTCAACAATATATCAAGGAACTTGTTTCTCTTTCTTGATTAGGGTAAGGGCCTCGCAAACCATCCTCAGTTTGAAAATCCTTCTAATGGCATCCATATCATATTATGATGCTAAAGACCATCTAGAGATGACTTATGTTGTGGTCTACAGGTTTTTTTTATGGAAACTGAACCTTATAAGCAACATTTAGGGCACAAGGCCTAAGTTGTTTGTTCATATAACAATGGAACTTGATCCTGAGAAGGTTCATTTAGGGATAAACCATCTTGATTCCCCCCTTCACCATGTTTATCCCCCAAGGCCCATTTCTAGTGTACAAAACCTACTCATAGTGCTTGTATCCCACTCCGACGTCAAATAACCTCAACCATGGCCCTGAGAACCATTCCTAGTGGGGGATGAAGACACATTCTTGTTTATGGATTACATTGTTGTTAATCATGGTTTCTATATCCCTTTAGTGAGCTAGAGATACTTTATAAAGGTCTTGTGTAGTGGTTTAAGGATGCATTAAGTGTGATAGACTGAGAAGATTCATTGGTTGTAAGTGTTCTTAACAACACTTGAGCTTGAGAATATTTAGATATGGCACAAGGCCCTTGTTATCTTCTATTAACCTTTGTTAAAACTTTAGGTGCATTTTTAGTTCACAACTAACCTAGTTATGGTTTCCATATCTCAATTGGAAAAAAATGATACCATAGAGAGGTCATATTTGGTGGTTTGGGTTCTTGTCCTTGGTGCTTGAGACTAAGAATAAAGGTTTAGGGACAAAGGATCTTGTTTCCCTCCATAAACTATGGCCAAGGATAAATCTCCATCCATGATTCCAAATACCTCATAATGGTGCCATATTAAACTTGAATTCCAAATATCCCTTGGAGAAGAATCATGTCATGGTTTCTAGTTGTTGTTCATGGTGGCTAAGCCCAAAAATGTTCAATTAGGGATTAAGGTCATTATTTTCCCCATAACCATGTTTATGCCTTAACACTCATTTCTAGAGCACAAAATGTACTCATTATGTTTGTATGCCACTCATAGGAAAAATACTCCTATAATGTTTATATATGTTGGTAGAGGACTTGTTCAAGGTTCTTCAACTTTAGAAGCTTCAATAAGATACTAAGGAACTTATTTTCATTATTTGATCATGGTCAGGATCTTGTGACACATCCATGGTCCCATGTGGTGGTCCAAGGATGTTTTCATGGAACTTAATATTGAGAAGCTATGTTTAGGGCCTATGGTTGTTGTTTCCCTTCCTTGACCATGATCAAGGGTATAAGGTAGGTTTTTCCTACCATGACAATGATAAAGGCCCCAAGACCCATCCACAATGCACAAAACATAATAATGTACCCATATTTAACTCCTAGGCCAAAGACCCCATAGTGATATCTTATATCATAGTTTCTAGGTGTTGTTCATGGAACTTGAGCTCAAGAAGTTTCAATTAAGGCCTAAGGATTTTTTTTCTCCCCTTAACCATGTTCATCAATTAAAACCCATTTCTAGTGCACAAAACCTATGCATGGTTCCTATATGCCACTTGGAGACTTGAAACAACCCCCATAGAGTACTCATATGTTGGTTTGAGGACACATTCAAGGTTCTTGAGCTCCAAAAGATTCCACAGTATCCAAAGACACTTGTTTTTCTTCCTTGACCATGGTCAAGTCCTTGTAGCTAGTAATTTATGGACAAAACCTCATATGGAATCCATATCCAACTATGACACCAAATACCCCCAAGAGTGGGCTTGTGTTGTTGTTTGTAGGTATTTCTCATGGAATTTAGGGACTAAGGTTCAAGTGTTTTCCTCCACTAATAATGGTGTTTGAGCTCCATCATGTTCATTTAGTCCTTAATCCCTTTATGCCCCCCTGATGTTCATTTATGGATTATAGTGCATTAGAAGGCATTGTTTTTAGACCTTGTTACACCCCATATTATCTGCAGAACCCTACATTGTTTCATGAGATGTGACTACTCTGATGTTCCCAAAGTGTGATAATTTATTTGTCTGTGGCCATGATGGAATGACTTGATGTACAAGTGTTATTTAGAGGTTACTGAGATCCCCTTAGGTGGGTAGTCATATCATTTCCTTTTAATCCCCATTGTCAGGGTGCTTGGTTATATTGCTCCATCCGACTACCTGTTGGAGGTCGTAACTCCCTCTACAGTTGGGAATTTATGTCCTATGTAGGTATGTAGGCATTATAAGGTGGATCTACTAGGATCCATGATTTACAGGGCCCTAACTATTCACTTAATAGTTTTCTATGTAAAAGGTGACTACACTTTGTAAGGGTTGTCAAACCAATGGTTTAGCACACCTTAACTGCATCGACCCTCTATTTCTTATGTATGTACCACATTTCAGCCATCATAGATGACTCTACACCTGATCATCCAATGTCACCTTTCTCGAGGCATATCAAAAATTTTGAGGCATTGGTCACACTCTTCGAGGCATGAACAATACGTTTCCTCCACATGGACCTCCTCTACACTTTCCATGTATGAGATCCTAGAACACCCCCATCCTTTGGCACATTTTTAAAGCATTTTCTTCTCTAAAGGAGGGTTGACCTCTCTTGGGGCACTTTATGACAGTCATGGGGTTTATTTTGAACCACTTGGATGATGTGGAGGTCTCTTAAGTGACTTTGCACTTGGAGATGATGACATGGAACTCATCCCTTGCTATGTGGAGGGGATTTTGATCACACTTTTGATTACTTATGGATAAAATTGAAGATTCATCAACTTAGAGGGATTATTTTTGGCTTGGGGTAAGGTTGTCCCCCCTCTTTGAGGTGGACATTGGAGATAGAATGGCCAAAAAATATTCTTTGCCATGTTTTGAGGCCCCCCAAGTCACTTGCAAATAGAAGATTATACGTTGGAGCCAGATAAACCCTCTTATGATTTTTTTTTAATATATGATTTGTATTTCATGTGCTCGATTATAATTTGCTGAACCATGAATGGTTAGTTTGTTAGCTTGTTGAATATAGAACTGTAAAAGAAGCTATAAATATTAATGATATGTATTAATTAATTTATTAAGTTTTAGCTTCTGTTAGAAAGGATCTTACACATGGTATCAGAGTTATAGTTTGAAATCTGGGACCAAAGGCCCACCTACCCACCCATCCTCTTGATTCTTGACAGAAAGCTAAGCTGTGTGTCCTGTAAACAACCCATTACACATACATCAATAACGTTATATACATATAGTATAATGTTATACATATTGAAAGTGACAAAAAAAACAAACAGATATATACATGTCACTAGCAACAAGGAAGTTTCTTAAGAATAAGAAGAATTACAAATTAATGCATAGATGAATAACACAATTATCAGAGAAAAAAAAAGAATAAAATTTTAATAAGACAACAACTTGTGGCCTGAGCCTTCATCCGCATACGACATTTTGAACAGGTCCCTAAAATTGAAATAATAACATAGTGCTCAAACAAATACAGATGAACAGCCCACAAAATTAAGAGACCAAAAACAAAAAGCACTGAAGAAACAACCCATTAGCCTCGTGTTATGCTCTACATAAATGGTCTTCTCTGCTCAGTTTGAGTGTAGAAGGAATTAGTGGTATATTAAATAAAAGAAGAGAAGCACAAAAATAGTTTCATGGATGGACAGTTGAGAAGGATACCTATTCAATGTGCAGGATGGAGAGGAAGAAGGTATTTATAGAACTATCCTTTTAGAAAAAGCATTTCATTTTCTCCAATATTCGCGTTCCATCCTCGCTCGATCACCCTCTCCAGTAGGGACTAGACAAGTTCTAGAAATCACCACAATACTCTTTGTAATGCTGTGACAACATGGTCCATCCCTCAACGTAGGGTTCACCATGGGCATTCATCATACAAGACCTCATTCCACCGGGGACTTCACATTCGGTGACAAAATAGCTTTAAATATGAATAGGTGGTCTTTATCCTTCACTAGCCAGTCAGCCATGCCGTGCCCATAACCAGCCGTGGACGCCATTAACAACGACAACATCTAGACAAGGCTTCACCGGTGGGCATAGAATTTCACTTCGTTTTCTATATACCCACCCATTTGTATGATTACAAAGGCCATTTTGCACCATCTGTATAAGCCAAACCATGCTAACCACGTACATCAAACCCGAACCATGAGCTGCACGGAAGAATAAATAAACTTCTTTGTTTTCTGGGTTTTCTTAGACGTTGGAACGACGTGGTCCATGGTCGACTAGTTGGTGCTTTAGGTGTGTGGACAGAGCTGCCATGCATCCCCACTCGCCCAAGCAATCCCAACGCACAAGGCAACATGCATCAAGTGCCAAGCCATCAAGGAGGAATCGCGGTAGAGCCCATGGGTCGACAGTGTGCACAACACGTCAACGCGACCTACAACCACTACACACAATCCAACGCACCAGCAAATAGCTCCACGCGACCTGCAACAACACACACTGCCAAAAAAAATAAAAATAATACGTCATTGTAACCAAGCGCATAGCCCGCAGGCCCAGCCTGAAAAAAAAAAGAAAAAAGAAAAAGAATAGGGTATCCGTGTATTGGAACACACGACCTCTGCAAAATATCTGCCATATACCTATCCACAACAACACAACACATTTCAAGCACAAGTCAACACGCACAGCCAAGCGCAAGCGCCGAACTACCGAGGTCTAAGTTCACAAGCCAAGTGCTCAGTCAAGCCGAGACCAAACTCACAAGCACCAAGACACCAAGGAGGATCCCATGGGATGGCGCCCTCTTGTTTCACAATGTTTTAGCCATGTTTCAACGCATAGAGGGAACCCTTAGGGCTTTCCTCCTCGACCCGAGTTCACTCAGAGATTCAGGGAAAGAAAGACTGGTTGTGCCTTTAAGCCAAAATATTTGCAACTTGTATTTAGAAACAAGGGTAGAAGATTTAGGATGAGGGTGAAACCTGTAGCTGCGGAAAATCCCTGAGAGCTGAAGCCGCATTAACAAAGCCATGGCCGCTCAGGGACAACTAAGCGGAACCCTCGGAGCGGAACAAAAAAAAATTAAGGGTCAAGTGAGGCTAGGGTTTGAAGAGATAAGGGCGAGAATATATTAGGGTTAAGGGATGAGTGCCGGGGGAAAGGGGGCACGTGGGCCTCATGCAAGAACCCACGATGCCCTTTTTTTTTTTTTAATTTTAATTTTTTTTTTCGTTGTTA
>JASDQU010014761.1:109104-137856 GCA_032191745.1 Picea mariana | reverse complement strand
CTCAAAACTATGGACATGACATTTTATAGAGCATGTACGGATCTCTCATTCGATACTTAGCCAGTATTTGGATGGTGGATTCTCAGGCAGGCGGGTTCAAAATTGGCCCTCTGTTGTTCCATGTCCTACAAATAGCACCCACATTTCCGCGACATACAAATTGACAAGTAGACTTACCAGCTATTTGAATTTTAAGGGACTCGTATTCATGTCATAGCACAATTAGACTTGGGCCAGTTTATATTTGTTTATTACAATATCAAACGACGAAGCGGTCGGTCGGCCTGGCAATATAAAAGTAAGTGAAATCTAAAATAATGAATCCGCTGGCTTCCACACCTACAAGTTTTCCAAAAAATGAATAATACATACTAACTATGTACTCTTATAAACTATGGACATGAAATTTTTATAGATCATGTACGGATTCACCATTCCATATTTAGCCACTTTTTTGGATCAGGGGCTCTCAGGCTGAAAATTGGGATTCTATTGTTCTGCGCTCTACAAATAGCACCCACAATTCTACAATATACAAATTGACAAGTGGACCTGCGAATTGCTTGGCTCAACATTGCAATTTCATTGTTCCATGTTCTCCAAATAGCACTCGGAGTTCCATGATATACAGATTGATAGATGGACTAAAAGGCTACCGAGTTCAAGTTTGCCATAGTTTACATATGTCAATCCCTATCAACTATCTAACATATCTAAAAACATTATTTTGAACATTAAATTATTAATATTACATATTGATATTGCACAATTTAATTAGACGAGGGTAAAATCATGAAGTTGGGTAACACTTTTGTGAGAATCGAGTCTCCAAAATTCCTCACGGCATTTTTTCGGCTGAACTCTTTTTTCTTTCGGTCGAAATAAAGGATTTTTTGGCCGAAACATTGTTCGACCGGAAGTTTTCATGTCAAATTGAATGATGCCCTGACAGTGCTCTTGATAGTCGTGTACAAGATTTTTCAGATGTTTGTTTTTCCTGCGGTAAGAATATTTCGGCCGAAAGGTTTATTTTTAATGGGATCCGTTAAAAATAAACCTTTTGGCCGAAATATTATTTCGACTGAAAACTAAAAATTGGGACTGTATTCAGAAACCAGAGAATTCCTCCAAGCTTACATGAACTTTGGAGGTTGTGGACTCCTGCAAATACTCAGAATTTGGTTTTGAAAATGACACCAACATTTCCAAAATTGAATCTACTTTCAATTCCTATAATTTGTTTTCATTTTCTTTATTTTTATCTAATTTTATTTAATATTTAAAAAAAATCACTGCATAATATTTTTGAGCAAACATTATGATTCAGTGAAATGAAATATCGGTATCTCTAAAAATATACAGTGAAAAATTTAGAAAAACATATATTCATAATCCTTAAACTGTTCTTTTCAAAAGGGTATATTTAGATTTTAGTTTTAAGTAAAAATTAAGATAAATACAAGGTGTAGAAAAACATGTGTTTAAAATTTTCAACGTTTTCATCTTGGTCAACTTAAAAAAATTCTAGAATTATAATATTCATTCGTTAGATTCAAAATTATAGTCATAATAAAATAGAGTCTTTGTAGATTGTTGCGGTATATTTCGTTTCTTAAAAACATAAGTTTAATTATAGATATATTGTTGTAGAAAAATGTTACTCATTATCATTCCTTTCATGTTTAAGGAACATACTGTTAAACAATTGTCAAATTCACATATCAAAGCATGATAAAAAAAAAATTGAAAAATAGTCATTGGAAAGCTAACAAAATTCTTCAAAAGTTTTGTTTTTACTGTAAAGTAAAATTCTAAAATAAAAAAATACTTTTGTATGCCGAAAGTTGAAGAAATTGTGAAAATACAGTTTTTTTTCTCAGAAAACAAGCAAAAGTGTAACCCATCTTCATGATTTTACCCACGACAATTTGTACAACCTGGTCGGGCAAGCGATATAAAAGTTTTCCGACAAACGAGCAATACATAGTAAACATGTACTTTTATAAAGTATGGACATGAAAATTTATAGAGAATATGTGGATCCCTCATTCCATACTTGGGCACTTTTTGGATCGCGGATTCTCGACCTGGCAGGCTGAAAATTGAACCTCTATTATTCTATGTCCTACAAATAGCACCTAGACTTTCGCGATACACAAATTAACAAGCGGACTTGCGAGTTGGTTGGCTCAACATTGCACTTTTATTGTCCCATAGCGATTCCGTATTAATTTCATATTTAGTCATTTTTTTGGATCGGGGCCTCTCGAGTCGGCAGGCTAAAAATTGGACATCTATTGTTCCGCACTCTACAAATAGCACCCACAATTCTGTGATATACAAATTCACAACCGAACCTGCGAGTTGGTTGCTGAACATTGCACTTTCATTGTTCTGTGTGTTCCATATAGCACTCAGAGTTCCGCCATATACAGATTGACAGATGGACTCCGGGTAAATTATTAATATTAAATATTGATGTTGCAAAATTTAATTAGACGAGAAAGTTTGTACAATCTGGTCGAGCGAGTGATATAAAAGTATTTTGATAAACGAGCAATACATAGTAAACATGTACTTTTATAAAGTATGGACATGAGATTTTATAGAGCATATGCGGATCCCTCATTCCATACTTAGGCACTTTTTGGATCGCGGGTTCTCAGTTTGGCGAGCTGAAAATTGAGCATTTTTTGTTTCGTGTTCTGCAAATAGCACCCAGTTTTCTGCGATATACAATTTGACAGACGAACTTGCGGGCTGCTTGACTCAACATGCGATTTTATAGAGCATATGTGGATCCCTCATTCCATACTCATACATCTTTTAGATCGCGAGTTCTCGGCCTGGCAGGCTGAAAATTGAGCCTTTTTTGTTTCGTGTTCTACAAATAGCACCCAGACTTCCGCGATATACAAATTGACAGGCGGACTTGTGGGTTGCTTGACTCAACATCAGATTTTATAGAGAATATGTGGATCCCTCATTCCATACTTGGACACTTTTTGGATCGCGAGTTCTCGGCCTGCGGGCTGAAAATTGAACCTCTGTTGTTCTGTGTCCTACAAATAGCACCCAGACTTCCACGATATACAAATTGACAAGTGGAATTACGGGATGGTTGGCTCAACATTGCACTTTTATTGTTTTGTATCGATTTTAGATTAATTCCATATTTAGCCACTTTTTAGGATCAGGGGCTTTCGGAATGAAAATTGGACCTCAATTGTTTCACGCTCTACAAATAGCACCCACAATCCCGCAATATACAAATTGACAACCAGACATGTGGGCTGGCTGATCAACATTGCACTTTCATTGTTCCGTGTCCTCCAAATAGCACTCAGAGTTCTGCGATATACAAATTGATAGATGGAATTGACGTAAATTATTAATATTAAATATTGATATTGCAAAATTTAATTAGACAAGAAAGTTTGTACAATTTGGCCGTTCGAGTGATATAAAAATATTCCGACAAATGAGCAATACATAGAAAACATGTACTTTTATAAAGTATGGACATGAGATTTTATAAAGCATATGCGGATCCCTCATTTCATACTTAGGCACTTTTTGCATTGCGGGTTCTAGGCCTGGCAGGCTGAAAATTGAGCCTTTTTTGTTCCGTGTCCTACAAATAGTACCCATAGTTATGCGATATACAAATTGAGAGGCGAACTTTCGGGCTGCTTCACTCAACATTGCACTTTTATTGTTCCATGTCCTCCAAACAACACTCGAAGTTCTGCAAAATAGAAATCGATGGGACTACACGACTGGCGGCTTCAAGATTGCAATTCTCTAGGGATGGTCATCCTATCTATCTTTATCTAAAAACATTATTTTCAAATACTAAATTATTAATATTAAATATGGATTTTGTACAAGTGAATTACATTAATTTATTAAAGGATGTTAAATTGCTTATTTTTTAAAAAATGAAGGAAAGAAAATAAAGTTTTTTTAAAATTCTATCACCGCAAGCATAACAAGGACCAATTTCAATTTAAAGGGCCTCTTGTTCATATGATAGCACAATTGCACTCCGCATAATATATATTTGTTGATTTCAAATTATTCAAGGACATCAATTTTACCAAGTTCATCGAATAAGCAAAAATGCCAAAACAACGATCGATTTGAATTTTAAGGGCCTCTTGTTGATATGATAGTACAATTGCACTTGACACACTATATATTCGTTAATTTCAAATTATTCTAGAACAATAATTTGACTAGGTTCATTGATGAAGGAAATATGGTAAAACAAGCCACATAGTACATTTGCATGACAACGCAATAGAAACTATCAGGCGGATCTACGGACCAACTAGCTAAAAAATTCAATTATATTGTGTCGTGTCCTCCAAAGAACAGTTGAAGTTCTACGGTATACAAATTGACAGACAAAACACATAACTAAGAACCAACTAAACTTCAAATAGGCCACAAGCAAGTTCCCAGAAGGTTCCACAGAGGAGAACCCATCGGTGTTTGCACCAAACAATTTGATATTCAAAGAAAAGACGACACCGCAATCGTTTTCTCTTGCATCTGGTATATGTTGCCAGTAGAAAATAACTGATGCCATGGAATATCTGGGGTTTTTTTCCATGCTAATCTTATGTGCGTGAAATTCCAGGTAGCCAGGTCCAATGAACATTCATCTCGATGCTGAACAAATATCATAGAGACACATGAGGTATTTTCCTTTTTCTTCAGCCGATATGCAAAATTGCATTGTCCTCATTTAAGGTGAATTTACTATGTATCTGAAGCTCCCGCAACATGTACACATAACTTGCCTTTTTCTGTAAATAAGTTTGATACGACAACTTTGCCAACTTAGGAAGCACATTTTGTAACAGAGACTGCCTAACCATACAATGCACAGTTGTGTTGCCAACAGTTCGGATAACAACATTGACACAAGGTCCATATATATATGGACATTTTTCACTGCATCGTAGACAATCAATCGTATCATCACTTATCAAAACGAAGGCAGAAGTAGGGGAGTTGCATTTTGCACATACAGGTTCAAAGGGGGTCGAGTACACATTAGCTGCAACTAAAATACCTTCAAACTGGGAATGCGAGTATAGGAATTAATACATTGAACAATATAATACACAACTACACCCCCCTTTCCCTTCAAAAAAAAAAAGAAAAAAAAAGTAAACAGACGCATAAATGTGTGCAAGGCTATTTCTATAAGCAAAGTGAGGATGATTTTGTGGATGTATACACACAACAGTTGTAGAGGTAGCTAGTTTCTTCATATCCTCTACTATATATGCTCGCAACTTTGTTACAAACGTTGCCTAGGTTGTTCGAAAGATCCTTTCACTAACAACCCTCTTCTTTGTTATAAGTGGAATCTTCCCTTTATGCAATTGTTGTTCCATTGATGAAAACAAATCTGAATACATATCGAACAATTGTAGCTGCAACATGAAACAATGCAATATTTGTGTAACTTATCCGAGATACATGCACATGCGAAAGTAAAGGACAAAACTAAATATGAAAAGTGGTATCATTGCCTTCTTGTTGTCCGACTCTCCATCTTTTATATGGAGAATGTGTTGTGAGCCAAATTTCCTCACCAGTGTGACAACTGCCCCATTCGTTCTGATTGGGTAAATATTAGTGCTCTGTGAAAGCTGGATGATAGTCGAATCTGGGACAAAATGATATTCTGAACAAACAATGGGAATTTTTTCCACAATGCATGTTTCGTTCAACGAAATAATTCGATCGTAATCACAATAGTCATATACTGTTTTCTGCAATACATTAAAATTTGTAATGGATATCCCTTTACGCGGCAATATCTTTTCGGCATGTTTCTAGACAAGTTGTGGAGGAACAACCAGTGTCACTGTCATCATGGCCTCCTTGTTTGTCATGTCAACACGCATAATGGATCTACTTTTGTTTGCCTTGTCCAAGTAGGTGTTATAGACAACCATTATGTCCCTGATGAACACTTGTCCAGATCGACGGTTGTTCAAGCCCTCTATTAACATTGCTTTTGTGTGTGTATTCTTCTTTCACTGGCATAAATCTACAAGTACACGCATAGCTTTGATGAACTATGGAACCAGAGCTTTGCAAGCACACCTCTTAGTCTATAGAACATGCAGAGCATTCGACGTCTCGCTTGTACTTGTTGATACTTCTTGTGAGCTGAAAACCATGTATTGTAGATAACATCAACATATCTGCCATCCCATAGATGAATATATAACACATGATATTTGTTTAGTAAACATAGTAAGAACAGAGCATATGCATATTACCTTTGGCCTTGTTGATCTGCTGATGTCTGGGATGACTGACTGCTCATGCCCATGTCCTAGTCCAACTTTTTTTTATGCAAGCATGTGCAGATGAATATCAGGACTAAAGAAGAATATGCATTGTATATTGTGAATTAGAAGGACTAAATAACCGTAAAACTGTATGCATCCGATTTTTTTTAACTGGAGGAATGTTTAACAGTGAACAAGGTGTGAGCGCGGGGCACCATGGCCAATTTGTATATCGCGGACCCTCGGAAGTTGGCACCCACAATCGAGAAAGTGGGTTACTATGGAATAAGGTAGAAGCACGACCACATATGTGAATCCATTGGTCCACCAACCGACGCACGAAGGAATTTTCGGAAATCACACTAAACAGATGAATTAGAAAACAAAAGGATTAATAAAATTGGAAAAAGTAGAAATAGGGAGGGCGGAAAGGCCCATTACTACCAAGTCATCGTTTTCAAGTCTAATATTATATGCCCCCACATAGTTTGTATATTTAATTTACTAGCACACTTGGTATACCTTTTAGAAGATTGTACCACAGAACCCTCTATTGCTGCACAGAACAATTCATCTCCCTGTCCAAGCAACCTGTTTTTTCCAAGGCAACAACATCGAATATGCAATGCACATGGAGGCAAGTTAGTATGAAGACAGAAATATAAAAGAAAGAGAAACATGTCTATTTACCCGCCAAAGAGTCCATTGTCCTGTCCAACCATTATGTTTGTTTAAATGCAACAATGTAGCAAAAACACAACGGACATGAGCTAGCTTAGTATGTAGGAAGGCATGTATTGAAGATAACTTATAATGAAGACAAACATGTAAAAGAAAAAAAAGATGGTTATTTACCCGTGAAAGAGCCCATCGCCATCTCCACCTATTCTATTTGTTTAAATGCAGCAATGCAGTGAAAACACAACGAATGAAGCAGGTTAGTATGCAGGAAGGCATGCAACAAAGACAACTTACCATATAGAAAGGCACACAACATGTACATATAATAAATTAGTTGAGCACATATACATACCATAAATGAAATACAAAACAACGCAATATGAAACAATAGTACAAGCATGCACCTTTCTATATCCTCTTCAACAGATGCAGTGGAGACTCCCTCACTTTCTCTAGCTATTCTGTTTGTTTGAATGTGGGAATGCACAAAATACAATGAACATCAATGGAAGCTGGTATTCACCGGAGAACAAACAATATGTACATACACTAAAATAGAGTCAACGAACATTCTAGAAAGGCATAAACCTGAACCGTTGTGCTTCTCTATCCATGGTTGTAAACGTGTAATTTGTTTTTCCCTGCCCAAAGTATATTACAAGGGACAAAATATCACGCAATTGCATGGTCATAGTTAAATGATTTCTGGTTTTTCGTGGCAATTTATCCAGATATGCTTCCACCGATGGAAATACATGTTCTTTATCCTCTACACAGACTCTTGTGCCCACGATACAAGTTTTCGGTTTTTCGTGGCAAACCACCAATACATGCTTCCAAAAATTCAAATATAATCTTGCAGAAACTTCGTTGCACATATCATATCTTTAGCACAACACAAATTGAATTGTGCACACACCAGTCTATGTAGAGGAGAAAGAACATGTAATGTCATATCGACACATCTGACCATACATGTTTTATAAATGTAACCTGCATAAATATGCTTTATTCCAACAAAAAAACAACAAATATTGCAATTTCACATGTAATCCTTGAACAATTTTGCATGCAACTATTTTCTTTCATGCCAGCAGTGAAGCACCACCAAAATCTCATAGAATAATAGATATCAGCCTTGGAAGACAGGGCAAATAACACAACTACATGTCGACTCCTGGGTGCAGGGGCTGAACACCATAAAGCACAAAAAAAAACCAATAATAATCCAAAAAAAAGCGCTGAACACCGTAAAGCACAAAAAAAAACCAATAATAATCCAAAAAAAAAAATCTCCAACCACCGCCGCTAGACCCCAACCCTGCAAGGCCGAATGAAAGAAAAGAAAAAAGAAAGCACCAGACCAACGAGAAAGCACGAACATGCCGAAATGCACCCCCAGGGTCCCAAAGCGCAAACATGAGCGAAACAAACAGAACCAACAACCCACGAACCAGCAAGAACCACCAAGCCAGTAAACAACATATGTATCTCCAACGATTACGAAATTGCAACCCAAGCACAGAAGCAACCGGAAACATATGAGGAGCATGCAACTACAAATAAGCAAACATTCTTACTTGCAAACTACAAACACTGAACAACAAACAATGAATACAAAATGAAAGTATGGCATCGAAACTTACTTCGAAACTATGAAATGAAGAAGTGCAGGTTGAATCGCAAGCGAAACAACAACAAACAACAACCGAGAAACCAACGAAGAACAAACACTCATTGAACCAGTAAACAATGTATGTAGCTTCAACGATTAGGAAATTGCGTTGCAAAGGCAGAACAAGGACGAAATGCACAATGGCTATTAAACTACCGATGGACAAAGAAGACTGTACAAATTCACTGTTATTGTATAGAAAATTTCAAGGAAAAATGTACTCCGAGAAGCGTATTTACATAAACATTTAAGGCTGTTAGGCTGTCTAAGGACCTCGCGGTATGCAAACATTTAAGCTGTTAGGGTTGTTCGAGGACATCGCATCATGTAAACATTCAAGATGTCAGACCTATTGAGGCATCTCGAAATAAGTGTCAATACATTTCAACAAAAATACGTCCGACAAAGACGCTATAAACTTTGAAATTCTCAATCACTATAAAGCTTGGATATAAAAACATTTCAATATGATTAGTACATATCAAAAGTTACGGTTATATTCAGCTAGCAGAAAATGTTAATACAAACATTCGAACTAATGCTAACATTAATCCACCTTCAAGCAATATAGAGGAAAAATATATGATTAAAAAACATTGTACAGAAGAATTTTTTTGGATATGTTGCCATATAAAACATTGAGAATAGTGAAGCCGGCAATAAGACCTCCAATCTCTTATCCAATTAGATCAGTACATATATGTTACTTTTTATTATATAAAAATATATGCTTTTAATTCCATAACTCCAACAACAGGTATTGTGCAAATATTTTGGGTCAAAGGACAAACTAATATGTAGTCAACAAATTATCGATCGCTATAGTCCCTTTATGCCTACGTCAGGGACTAATAAAAAAAATGCAAAGATTAAATTTAATATGTGAATATTATTGAGGGTGATGTTAATATTAATTTTTTAAAAATTTTAATATTTTTTGATATATATTATTGTGGCTTCTAACTTGTTCTTTTTCATAAATTTGGGCCAAATAATCAATTGTTACCGTCTGGTCTTCATAACGCTCCCATGACCTAGTCTCAAGAGGGGGGCCCAATATCTGTAAGGGTTTCGGTCTTCATAAAGCTCCCAACAGGGTTTTCGGGCTTCAAGAGGGTTTCTTGTCCGAGGGGAAGGTTACAGAGGGACCCAGTCAGGAGGGGGACCCAATTTCTCTACAACCAGAAGTCAAACTGCTACTCGAAAAGAACAGGTGTGGTGTGGGTTCTCTCTTTCCTTTTATTTATGTTTCCTCATTTAAACTTTGTTTATTTCTTTTAAGATGTCACAAATCAAATGTGGGAAAAACAAAAACAAAATTGGCAGCAAACACATCAAAACAATTATGGTGGTTAATATGGAGGAACTAAAAGAAAGTTTAGCCTTCGTGAGCCAGGGGTCTAACATACATGAGGCACAAATACCAATGCTTAGCACCATAGGAAATGAATATGCAAACTATTCGATTTTTGTGGAGAGGGCATGGTACAATAGGGGTTTACAATCTCAGCTGAGTGGTTCACTGCCACTACTAAACCATATCCACCAAGAGGATTTGAGCTCTTACTGGAAACACAGTCTTCAATTTGCCAGTGGATCTCCATTTTCCCACCCTGCAGTAACAGTGGAGGATTTAGCAAGAGCATGGGGTTCTTTTATGGCATATTTCTTTCAGAAGGATGCAAGAAACACAGACGAAGGATTAGTTTTTGTAAATGCAAAGCAGTATATAAGGAGATTCTAAAGCATAGGTAGACCTGAAAGCTAAGGCAACCACATAAGAAAAAATCCACAATGATCTTATTGAAAGTGAACAACATATCCAGTAAGGCTTCTCAAGTCAACATGGAGCAAATATAAATTAAGGATCTCCAACCAAATTTGGACAGAGCATAGGTTTTCGAAGCAAACAAAGAAGACAAAAAAACAGTTAACCATGGCAACAAAGACTTATATAGTCCCACATCGACACCATTAATGTGGTCATTTGAGCTATATGTGTAAGAATTCATGAGCATAAAAATAAGATCAAAATTTTAGAAGAGAAAAAATGGGATGAAGGCAACAAAGTAAACAAAATAGTTGAGTTCAAGAGTAAGTTAGAGGGAGAAAATAAATCTCTTAAGGAAAAAATCTCAAGCATGCAAATTAAAATGGAAATATGACAACAAGAAGTGACTGCTTTGAAATAGGAATTAGAACAGATGATGATAACTAGAGTTGAGAAATAAGAATTGGTGAAAGAAGAGTTCACAACACAAAGACATAAAATTCAGTTAGCGTTAGCCAACTTGGAAGCTAAAAAAAATCAACTAAAATCATGGTCACAAGTTGTAAGTTGGTCATCAAACAAACAAAAAAAAACCATTGAGAAACAAATCAAAATACAAATAGAGCAAGAGCAGGATAAGCGAAGCAAGGCTCCAAATATTATTATCAAAGAACTGAGGGACTCTGGTGAAAATGAGAGTACAAACAGTCTAGCAAGGTGTTGATTAAGGTTGGTTGTCATTGATGTCAACCCTTGAAGAAAGTCTCGTAGCGAATTCCGATAGCATAAAGGTTTGGGTAATAGACCCAAGGTTTTTTCATGTATAATGGTATGAGTTTTAATATATTTGAAGGTAATACTATTCTATATGGATAATACATGTCATGCCATTTCTATTGGTATGTGGAACGTCACATAACTCCTAAGGGTTTGAGAGTTATGGCCTTACGAAGTTGGAGGACCCTCGCATGTTGGCTTGGAGCCCCAAAAGGTCAAAGAAGTCAAAGAGCTTGCAAAAAAGAAATTATTATTTAAATGAAAAAGTAAAGTGACAAAGTCAAGAAGGATTATTTAAATAATAAAGCGAAGTGACAAAATCAAAGAAGATTATTTAAATGATAAAGTGAGGTGACAAAATTAATGAGGAATATTTAAATGATAAAGTAATGGAGAACTTTCTAATTATGGAAAGCGGTTAACCATAAAAATGAGAAAAATAGGTTAAGTGACCTAGAAGATGGAGAGTATAAATAAGAGACAAGACTCTCTCATTTTATATCACACTTGAGCATATTGAGTATTTATAGGTGACTGAGGTAACCAAAGGATATCTAAGCCGAATTTTAAAGGGAAGGTGAAGAAAAGAGGGCCAGAATTCAAGGGAGGATAAATTCTTTTGATGATGCTTTCTAAGGTATGTTATTTACAAGTCATCTCACCATTTTCGCAATAACTTTTTTTCTAGAATGACTCAGATCGTTAGATTGATAGGCCATTGATGAAACATATCCAAGTATCTATGGTAAAAAAATTAACTTGTGGGTCATTGTAGTTTTGGAGTTACATTCCATGGAAAATAGGGTTTGTGGCTAGTCGTGAAACTAGTCTAAAACAGGTGTTTCGGGTAAAAACGTCATAGCTTCTTCATAACAAATTCAAATTTAGTAAGACCAAATGTGTTGGTTAGAGTACAATCGATAGTATGTTGTGTAACATTTTCATATCGATTCAACAAATATTATGTGCGGGGCACGCTCTACAAGGTCGCTCTCTAGAATAAGCGAGAATTCAACAAGGTATGTCATTTTTGCTATAACGTCTTTTTTGAGAGGTTACAAGTAGTTACACCTGGAGAAATTGTATAAAACACACTGAAGAACATTGTGTATCAGTTTCATATCTTTATTCATTACAGGTACATAGTTATGATTATTTCAAGTTGGGGTTGTTGACTAATCCAAAACTAGTCACGTGAGACTAAATAAAAGTTTGATGAAAATGTTAGTCTCTTGTTGTTAAAGTTAAGGAAGGTTCGCAGGTATGCGATCATATACACCAAGTCTATTACAGAGTTATAAATTGTATTAACATTGATGAGGGATTTTGGTTGAGGTACATGTTGGGTACATGGTTGAGACAAGTAGTTGATGAGTTGGCACATACATGAGGTGTATAGTTGATGATGTTGGTACATATTGATGAGTAATTGATACATGATTTGTACATACTTGGTACATGGTTGGATGCACTTGTTTATGGTACAGGTTGATTATATGTTGTTTGGTACAGGTTGGTGCATGGTTGATGCACTTGTTTATGGTACATGATTACAAGTTGAGGTACATGTTGAAGTACAGGTTGATGTATGGTTCAGGTTTACAACGGTATATCTCATAGTGATAGTGTGACAGTGGTTTCATCATTCTACTTCTACTTTAGGGCGGTTGGACAGGGCAAGGACAGGTGGTTGTAGCCGGAGAACATAGGGGGTTGTAGCCTCCTTTTGGTTGTAGCCAAAGAATATGGTAGTTTGAGCTTCGTTCAGGTTGTAGCCTAAGAAACAAAGGGGTTGGAGCCTCCTTCCAGTTGCAGCTGTAAAACAAAGAAAGTTGGTGCTTCCAATGAATGTAATTCTTTAAGACATATAAGAAAAAACATTCTGTGGTTTTCTCGTGCTTTGGGTTTCCACGTAAAACACTAGTGTATTGTGTATGTGTATGATTGTTCATTTGTTCATTGCTTATTTATTCTGCAATTATTGGATGATAATGTTACATTGATATAACACTTTTCAAAATGATTAAATTGTTCTATCACTGATTCACCCCCTTTCTCGGTAATCCAACACAAGGGACTTCCTTAAAGATAAGTTGAAGTGGATAGGGTGTATTGACCAGGAAAACAGTATTGGACAAAATATAGAAGAAGAAAGAGATAGACATGTAAGAGTTATCTTAAGTAATATAGAGGATATGAGTATGGTCCTTAGAAATAGAAGATTTTTTAGAGGCTTCCTCTATTTCTAAAGAAGCCTCTAAACAAAACTGGGAGCATGATAGAGCGAAGAATAAACAGTCGAGCAGAAGATGAGGAAAAAAAGGCAAAAGGGCGGGTGGGTTTTACACCTAGGCATTCTACCATTGATCATTGTGTCACCTTTAGACATTTGATAGAGAAAATTTGGGACAAACAAGGTGAAACAACCTATTGTTGTTTTGTGGACTTTAAGAAAGCCTTTGACATAGTGCCTAGAGACAAACTATGGAGCATAATGGAAGAGTTGAGTATCCCAGATGGATATAGAGCGACGATTCACATACTTTATGAGAAGGTTAGAGCTAAAATTAGAACAAGTAAAGGAATGTTCGAATGTTTTGGTAGTGATATTGGCGTTAAACAATGATGTCCTCTATCTCCCACTTTGTTTGGTTTATACATTGATAAGTTGGAAGTCTGGTTGAGAGGACGGATGGAGAGGGTGTCCATCTAACAGGGTATGTGGTGAAGCTACTTTTATAAGCAGATGATTTTATTCTAATTTCAAAAAAAACACATGAATTAAGAGAACATTTAAAGGCCTTAGAACACTTTTATTAAGAGGTAGGGATATAAGTGAACATTTCCAAGATCAAAATAGGCAAACCACTTGCATTTTTTTGGGGAAGGCTGCTCCGTTGGAAGGCTTGGAGAGAAAATGAACTTTGGGATTAAAAAACCAGAAAAACCCTCTTTGGTTTGCTGGTTAGACCAATCAGAGAATTTGCAACCGATATACGCAAGATTTCATATCCTTCATTAAATTATAACCGTCAAATACTTCCTGTCAAATTGGAGGCTTAACTTGGGATACAATTTTAAGTGTAGAGGCGAATCTTGATGTCTAACCGTCAAATACGTTCGTCCCGAGGCACGTCAACTTCGCGGCGTAACATGGGAGACAATCATAATAATATAAGCAAATCTTGAAAGAGTACAAGAAAATCTTAGCATAGACATAAGAGTACAGGACGGCTATTAATTTGTAATCTAGATACATCGTGGCTTAACATGTGAGACAATCAGAATAGTAGTGGCAGATCTTGAAGAGTACAAACAAATCTTGGGCATAGACMTCAGAATACAGTACAGGCRGAATACAGCGTGGGCCATTAACATTTCATAAATMCCAAATGCTTGCTCGAGCATGAGCAGGAAAAACTGTTTCATTCAAGGAGGATTTCGACGAGGAAGAATCGAATCATTTGGACGCGATATCGGAACTTTTGCCCACTATGCTTCGAAAACGAGCACGCTTAGATGAGCATACGGGATTCACTTCTTCTCCCCCTAAAGATTCGAGTGAGCACAGAGCAGGCATATCTTCCTTTAAAGATTCGACTAATGACAGAGTCAACAAATCCAATAGGCCCACAACTCCAGAGGAAGTAGCGAATCCAAACAACGATGAAGTGCTTTCAGGTAATGCCATTATGGCTTTGTGAAGTTTTATTCACTATTTGAAAACGTTTGATTTGATTTGATTTATGCATTTAAGTTAATTGGATTGGAACAAATGAGCAGGATTCAGACTTTACGGTGGGCATTTAGTTCCCGCAATAGCCACTCCAGTTCTGTGAGTTGTCCTATTAAAAGGCCCGACAGAGGAGGAACAAATGGACTTATGACTGTACGCCTGCGTGCGAATAGCTTCTTGGTTGACTTTCAACCCTTGAAGCAAATATTAAGGTACACCTTCCACATCAAGGAGACATACATCATTGGGAGATACTGGAGATTTTCAGATGCAGAGAGACTGGAGATAATGGACAACCTAATTCAACAAAATTACGCAGACGCAATGCCTTTACACGATCATTACAAGCACATTTACAGTTCTGTGCCGTTACCCCAAGGGCAGTTTACAGTCTTCTTACAAGGATCAAATAGGAAATTAGAGATGCACGAAGTGGCTATCAAACTGGACCGCCAGTTCGATGGAAGGTGCTTTGCAGAGGAAAAGAATAACCAAGCTTTTTTGCAAGCCATGGCTGTGGTACTAAGAGAAAATCCGCGTAGGCAACGGTTTTATAGGGCTGGCAAAGGCTTTTATTCGAAGCAGGCATATATGAATGAGCGGAACATTGGCGGTGGAATATTTGCATCCAGGGGATTTCACCAGAGCCTCAGGGCGACGGCTAAAGGATTGGCCTTGCATGTCGGAATCTCTGTTGTACCTTTGTATGAGAGCATTAGCCTTGCTCATTATATTCGAGAAACTATTTCCTGCACCGAGTTTGAACCTTTATCCGTAAATGACATTCAATATGTGGAGAGAGATCTGCGTGGCTTGAAAATCATAACCACCCATGGGCGTACTCGTAATATGTACACAGTTTGGAGGCTGAGCAGACAAGCAGCTGGAGATATCTCTTCTGAAAATTCCATGATGGTGGGTTTCGTAGATAACTTCAAGCAGAAGTATGGCCTTAACATCCGCTTCAAACTCTGGCCTTGCGTGGATGTGGGCAGAAGACGAGGAAAACCATACTACGTTCCTTTAGAATTTTGTGAGATTTGCCCTGGTCAAAGAGATCGTCGTAGTAGCTCTCGCTCTAGAGAACTTACATGGATGCAAAGATGCCCGCCATTGGAGAAATGAGTGGAAATGATCAATGGCATAATGGCTAAACAGGATGGTCTGAGAGGGTATGTTGAATATGTTTGAAATCCTATTATAAATTCATTTTAATTTACAAGAACAAAAAAAATTGGAAGAACAAATTTATGAATGATTAAAAGATTTGAAGTTAACATGATTGAAGTTATTTTATGTTCTATTGCACTTTATTTGATAATTATATACTTTATTAATAGTATAATGCAATTACTTTATTTGATAATTATATATTTACTAGCATATCCCTAAGCAAGGGAATGGTTGATTTTTATATTAATGGTATTTGGTAGAAAAGATGTTTAAATGAATGTGTAAAAATTGCAAGTTTAACCAAGTCAATGTAAAAAAATACATTGATTTAATATTTTATATATTAAGGAATAAAAGAACATGAAAATATGTGATAAATATGTTAAGAAAGAAGGAGCATCCATGACATATGAAGGACAAAGAAATGGAGTAAATTTAGTCATATGAGAAGAGTAAGAATGAGTTACTACAAAAAACCGTATAAGATTGCTTTCAGTAACTTCAGTATTTGAAAAGGCATTATAAGAAACCAAATGAATCCATGAGGATATGAAGGAAAAAGAGATGAAGTACATATCATAGAGTGTCAATGAGGACATCACGGATATGTTTCATCATTTTCTGGAACACTGCCAATGTTTGTGTTTGCAAAGGTTGGAATTTTTTTATTGGAATCTTAAGTGCGGAATGTATAGTGGTTGCTTGTATGTTGAATGTTGCAACTCCAGTGGGAGAAAGAAGTAGTATTGGACTATGTCCATATGGAGATTGTTGATTCAAAGAAGCTTTAATGCAATTGATCATATGCGATTTGCTAGTGCCAGTAGTTCCTTGTATGATCATCATTAGTGGTGCTTTTTTTTTCTTTTTGTTGTGAATGATGTAATACTATATTTAATGCTTGATATTGTTTGTGTGACAATTTATTAGCCGCTAGATTGATAGGTTAGTTCATGTGTAGAACATCTATAGAAGGCCGATTGGTTTCAATGAATTGTGTTGCATAACTAAGAACTGCCTCTGGAATGTTTGGGTTGTTCCAAGAATAGTTGGTGTCGAAGTCACGATGTCCAAGAATGTCAAGATCGTTGAAGTCTATATTGGCAGCATGGATCAACCTTGAGAATAATTCCCACTCATTTATCTCCATGTCAGGATGCATATTGGTATCATTTTCTTCAGCTTCCTCTAGTGGTGGTTCTTCAACATTTGCAAAGGAACGGTCTACATGCCATGCATGGTAGTTTCCTTTTATGTTCTGCCAATTGTTTATGATATATCTCTTGAGAGGCCTATGTCAGTTGCAAAGTTATTGAATGGTTTGTATAGTAGCAACTCACTCCAACAGTTCTTCAAAGGAGTTGGAATCTGGTGTCGGAATGACTGTGAAGCGTGGCCAGATAAGGACAATTACTAGAGAGCTCCTTTGTTGCCAAGGGTTACTTTTTTGATGGCGACTATATGATCAATATTTTGCAATTTCAATGAGAGGGAGGGGTTGAAGGCAAGGAGGTTGAGTGACATAGGCATCAATGAAGGTAGATACAGATAAACAATCAGATGGATCTTTGGAGACTTGACGAAAGATATGGTGACCAACATTTAGTGTCATGAAAAGCCGACTACATGTGACAAGGGGGAGTTTTTGTAGCGTATGACAGGTTTCTTGGGTGCCTATATCTCGGTCGACTATAGCTTTTGTGTGCAAACGTCTATAGGCAAATGAAGCTGGATCTGTTGGACTCAATGTATATGTGATTCTAGTCAACATATGATGATAGCTTTCTGATCGGCCCTTTGCTTTTGAAGCATATTTGGAAATATATTTCATAATTGCATGACGAGAGAGGATAGGTTGACAATCCATATTTGCTCACCATATTGTTAGTATGTCAAGGTTATGGATGTTTAGACGATCATCATTCCTGGCAGGTTCATATTTTTTTTGACTAGAAACATCAATGAAGAGAGAAGAATTACACTGTAAGGTCCATGGGCAATTATATCTGCATTGGAGCTTGGAGGCTTTCATACGGAGACATGTTGTCTTTATGCACTTTGTATGGCGTTGTACTTGATTGAGGAGGTTTGTATGCGCCATATGGGAAAAAATGATGTGAATGCACCAAGGAAGAGTTCCCAATAGAGCCACAACACCTAAAGGCCAAGAGTTATCCAACCAATTAAATAGAGAGACCTTTGGTCATCTTATGGTTACTCATGAAAAATTGATGATCATTGTTGGGCTACAAATGTTTTTATCAACGTTTTGATCTCTTGTAGGACAAGAAGGGGCTACAAGTGTCAACAAAGCCAGGAAAATTGATGATCATTGTTGGTCTTGACTACTCATAGTTGCTAACCAGAATATTCAAATTCATCTTTATTATTATAGTCATATGAATAGTATTGATTATCATCAATAACTAAGTGCATTGTTATCATTCCACTTAATCGATTAAATACATACTTAAATATGTTATCTATATTATCCCAAGTAATCAACTTAAATGTTATATGATTGCTAAGGATAAATTGTCATCCACCATACATCAAAGGGATAAAGACTCACCACACCTATGTTTATAGGAAAAGTTCTAAATTTTTCCAAGGCTTTCATTTATATATTATTAGTATTAATTAAAATAATATGATAAGCATCAAGATAAACAAGTTTGTTAAAAAAAAATAAGACACTCAATTTGAATTTGAAATTATTTGATAATAGTTAAAATTGAAATTTAATACTTAACTTAAAAGAAAATCTTGTAAAAAAAAAAAAAAAAAATTAGATTCTGCAAGTAATAGATGGAGTGAATTCATCATAAAAAGCGTTACAATTTCTTAAAGGAAAATCTTGTAAAAACAAAAAAAATTATATTTAGATTCTACACTTAATAGATGGAGTGAATTCATCGATAAAAGGCGTTGCAATTTCTACAATGATCAAATTCTATAGTAATAACGTATTTGATGTTTGTTAAATACAAATTTTGGTAAGTGATTGCAACTGCATATAATGTTTGAAATTTGGATTATATACTGTCATGACTGTGACATAAAATAATTATCACCACAATTACGACAAAGTCGATCAATATTTTAATTGAAAAATGAAATAATATATAATAATAAAGTAAAAGTTGACTAATGAAATAATATATAATAATAGATATGTTAGTTTGTTTTTGCTTTTTAAATAATTTATATTTATATTCTTTTACAAATATTGAATATACTCTATTTAAAATTCTTTTAAAAAAATTATATTTTTATTTTTATAACATTATTTAATATTTAATATGCTTAATTTAAATTTTAGATTACATATGTGGGGAAAAGTTTATGGTTGACTATTTTAATTTTTATAATTAAAGAAACTCTAAAGACAACTTTTGCAATGGTATGGATTGTGCTAAATAAAAAATAAAAGAGGACATATACAAATAAAAATAAAATATAGTTTAAATTATAAGAATAAAATTATATCATAATAAAAACATTAAATTGAATTGTGTGTGTAGGTTTCCACAATTAAAATTGTGGATAAAATTTTTGACGTTTAAATTATTGTAATTCTAATAGAGATAAGTCACTTGGGGATTGTAATCGGCTTGGGCTACACCAATCCTTAACATGGGTGTCTCCTCTCGACTAAACTCACCGTAAAGGTATTGAACTCTAGTTGCCTAACAAACCAAACCAATTAAGTTAGCAAAAAAAATTTGACAATTCTAATAGACAATATTTATTTTGAAGTTAATTAAAATTATAATAAAAACAAATGGAATGTGATTAGTAACAAGACACTTATTAAACTCCACCCAAAGAGCACTAATATGTCATATCCTTAAAAAAAAAGGTACAGACTGTTCAAAGTCTCATAATGCAAACTTATGTAAATATATTCCCTTCTTTAGTGTTTTGGATGTCTATGGAGGTTATTCCTAGAGCTATTCTATAAAAAATTCGACAATTGATGTTTGCATTTCTGTGGACCGGACAAAGGGCAAAGGTTCGTCTTCATCTTTGCAGATGGGATCTCCTGGCTAGACCGAAACACAGTGGTGGATGGGGGCTTAGAAACCTTGTTTATTTCAATACTTCCTTAATTGCTAATACCTATTGGAGGGCACTTAATGTTGATAGCATCTGGAACAGATTACTTCAGGGTAAGTATATGGGGAACACTCCTTTCATAGATTGGATCCAATTGCCTATTCATTTGTAGAGAAATTCATCGAATTTTTGGAATGGGATGACTAGGAATTTAGGCACAATACTACACTGGTTACGGTGGTGTCTCGGTTAAGGCACCTTGATTTGCGTAGGCAGGGACAAAATTTTTGGAATGGAGAATAGTTCTCTGTTGTCTAACGCTTTGTGCTTGCAACTTCAACATAATCATATAACACATCTAGCCCATGCGAGCATTTCTGACAGGCAGTCCCAATTTCCTGAAAGTTGGCGATCTAGTGAGTCATTGAATCTCTGTGACTAGAATGGAATTGAGTGGAGTTCTTTCACCTTGGCTTTGAGAGACGCTGGTATTACACTCAAGAATGCTGAGGACTCTCTTGTTTGGGCCGAAGGGGACGTGTCGGGTGCCATTTCGGCCTCAAATCTTTATCGGGCACTCATTTCTCTTTTAAATTTTATATGTGACAAATCGTGGATTACCAAGTTCTGGAAATGGCCAATACAACTTAAAATAAGATTGTTTGTGTGGCTGGCAGTATTTGACAAAATCCTCACTTGGGACGTGTTGCAAAGACGAGGCTAGGTTGGTCCAAGGATCTGCAAGCTCTACAATGTCAACTCTGAAACGACAGACCATTTATTAGTTCACTGTCCATTCACGCAAGCAGTCTGGCGAAAGTTATATAAAATCTTTCATTTAAATTTCCAGTGGGAGGGTACCTCGGTATCTGATTGTTTTTATAAGTGGACTTAAGATTTTTCTGCTTCGCCAAGCATGGCAGCTATTGCTTGCTGGCATATTTGGATTGAGAGGAACAAAACTCTATTTGAAGACTTCAGCCCCTCACTTGACTCAGTGGTTCATAGGATTTCAGCTTCCTTTTCTTGGCAGCCATCAATTATGAAACACAACATAAACAGAGTGTGCAAATTGACTCTCCTAGAGGGGGTCACATTGGCATGTTTTGATGGAGCAACACTATCAAATGGAAGTTGTTGTGCCGCAGGTGGATTTTTCAAGTCTCATAATACGAGGATAACAAAATGGTACCTAAACTGCGGAGTGGGAACCAACACAAAGACTGAGCTCATGGGTTTGTGGGCGACTCTTACTTTGGCTTCGCATTGGGCGATTGTTAATGTCCAAATCTTGGGGGATTCGAAAGTGATCATTGACTGGATTAATCAAAAGGGTCAGCGCCATGCGGTAAACATTGAAGGTTGGAAGATTAAAACAGTGGAACTGGCAAGAAATATGAAAAATACAAGGTACAAGCATATTTACAGGGAGCACAATAAAGACGCTGACTTATTGTCAAAAAGGGTGTTTAAGGAACCAAAAGGTAGGTTGTCAGTATTTCATCGGGAAAAAGGGGAAGAGATCCCACATACTCACCTTAATACCTTTGAAGCTTGAACTCATAGATCAATGTGTGATCGAGTTGTTTTGTGGAGAAGTTGCATGTATTATGGAATTTTCTGATACTTTTTGTTGACTACATTACTTCAGAACAATATGTAGGCGTGAGTCTTTGTGTTATCAGTATTTATTTCTTCTTTGTATTCGATGCAGTCAATTACCATTTGGCTGGTCACTTTCATTTGTATCGAAAGAAATGATTCCTCTATGTAAAATAAATTATACATTATATAATTTTGAGTCATTTTTCTATTGGAAAAAAAACAACTCCAGAGTAATTCCAAGAAAACATTCCTCTATGTAAAATAAATTATACATTATATAATTTTGAGTCATTTTTCTATTGGAAAAAAAACAACTTCAAAGTGATTCCAAGAAAACAAAAATCTATAAAATTGAAATTATGAGAAAACAATTTTGACAAAAATGTATCTTTTTGAATTTACAATAAATGAAATGTAATATATTTAGTTATAAATAACATACATCTTTTATTAAAAATAAAGAATATTTAAAAATATATTTTAACTTTAATACAAAATTATATATTTAGTTATAAATAACATATATCTTTTATTAAAAATAAAGAATATTTAAAAATATATTTTAACTTTAATACAAAATTAAATATTTATAGTAATTTTATATTATAAAAATTTAAAACTATTTATCTAAAATAATAAAAAATAAATTTTTTTTTTTAAATCAATATTAAAATTCCAATAACTCTATATCGTATATTCCACACTCAACCATATCATATATTCCACATCTCCGTGATATTACAAGTTTCATTTTTTTCAGCTTGGTCCCACAAGCTAGTTGGACCTTTGGAAGAATGGCTGACATATACAGAGTGGTCATGACAACACATACACTGGCAAATGTATATAAACAAGCTTTTGAGTACAGACACACTTTATATATATATATATATATGAAAATCTACATTACCAATAAGTATAGCAAAGTAGGTTAAAGGGTGTAGAAACCTTTTTATTTGTGCTCTTTTCTTGGGCTGATTCTTTGCTTTTCACATTTTGCATTTCATTGAAAAGAAAAATATACCCATGTCAGAATTTTCAAAATAAAAAATAACCCGTCAATTCAGAGCAAGACCCACAATCTTAAATGCCAAAATACAAGGGCCCAACATAGGAACTAACAGATTAGAGACCACTTACCTCAGAGTTGGGACGAGAAGTGGGTGGCAGGCAACACTCTAGTGGTGAAACCATAGCCATGCCGCCATGTTGAAGTTCATAATCGTTTTCGTTCTCGTCTCTCTTAGGGAACATATAGAAGTTGCGAGTGCCACTGCTCTGCTCTGTTTGAATGGAAAATTGTTTGCGCTTTGAATCCCATTGAAGAAAGAGTCTCCAATAATGGTGGAAGCAGGTTAAAATGTCTGCAACTTCAATTTCATCTACTGTAAAGTGAGACGATGGTGTCTGCGGGCATAGGGTTTTCATCCCAGAGCGCAGGAGCCCTCGCGTGGCTAGATCACGAAAGATCATAGAGTAGAACTCTACCTTCTCTCTCCACATCTTGTTCGCCCAGAACATGATTTGGGGATGGGATTCGATCCCTAGACCTCCGGATAGACTGACCTTGGGTTCAGATATCTCGGGCCGCGTCTAATCGCGTACACTTTACAATGAATTTCTACGGATCAACGACAATCTGGGACTGTCGAAGTCGACCATGAAGTCATCTAGGCGCGACATCGTGGACGGTGTATAGAATGGACACTGCGGCCAGGGCTATTGCAAAGAAGAGAGTGCGGCCCATGAGCTTCTTGCCCATGCAGTCGTAGACGAGCTCCAACTTCAACAGTTTCGCAGCCATGGAGGCTGCTAAACTTCTACCACAGTGGTAGTTAACTCGAAGAAAATCAACAGTACTTGCCAAAAAATACATTATGGATCTAAATGAGCAAATTCTGATCTTATGTTGGAGTTTTGATCACCATTTGCAGTCCTGAAAATCATCGAATGCCTATACTTTTGGGGACCAAGAAACACGGTTGAGCCAAGCAATGGACATTTTACCCTACACACTCGAGCATTAACATTCACTTGGGAGCGTTTTCACTCGACACTTGGTTTCGTATTCATCCTCAGGCATGCGCTTTGCTATAGCAGTCGGTGGACTTGACGCTTTAGTTTTCTGTGTATGGGACTTGTATGCCCTGAGGGAGAGTCCGGTTTGATCATTAGCACTCTGCATCTAGACCGTGTTGTTTTCGTGGACGAGTGCAGCATGAGGATGACGTTCGAGAGCGGTGTGACCCATAAGGATCTCATTGATGCTACTGCCAACAAATTTCTTGCATTGCCAGCATTGTAGGAGTGATGCGATAGACAACTAGTTTAAGAGGGAGTCTGTAGCTGCACGAATCTCGACAATCTCCTGACGTTCTCAACCGATATCTGATTTGCAGGGGGGCAGGCGTTCAAATCCTGCAATTGTTCCCAGCGATTCAATTAAATTTGAATTGCATGTGGTGGCATGTCAGACTAATCTCTTCGCCTCCTTCATTCACTAAAATCCAACTCTAAAATGATAAACCCGAATGCAAATCTAAAATGATAAGCCCGTCTGACACAATCTTGGGTCAAATTCGATGTGCGGAGTCCATGAAAAGGTCGAGTCCATGAGTTCTTGGATCAGATTTTGGGACTGCCAAACAACCTCCTCAGATGACAATCACGACGTGGCCAAATATTTGTCAATAATATGCACGGATCAATCCATCAACTATACCTGTACATTTAATCAACTATATCTGTACATTTAAAGTGCAGTCACAAAAGTCAACAATGATGGTTTTATTGATTTATGTGCAGATGGTTTTTAAGGTGAAAAAACTAAAAAAAGATGGTTTTAGAAAACCTCACACTAAATATGCCTTCGGCATAATTAATAGTATTATGATTGATATATATTAGTTTGTTTTTTTATAACTATAATTTTGTATATATATTTTAATTTAAAATTTTTTGAAATTTTATTTTTATTAATTTTATTTTTCCAAGAAAATAAATTTAGTAATTTTATTAAAGATAAGAAAATTAAAAGTGTACAATACTAAGGGATATTTCAGTTTGTTTTTGAAGAGATTAACTGCCCTTCTCGACCAACAAAAAAATAATATAGATGAAATTTTGGAGATAAATATTCAGCATTTTACTATCCTTGCTTAATAGTAGATCCTTTTAACAGTAGATTTTTGGATTGTTATGTTTCCATTAAATCAATATCTAAGCTCTTTATATAAAAAAAACTATAGTCTCCCAACTATGGAGCCAAAATTTAGATTATTTTCAGCAAAATCAATCTTCCACAAATTCTGATATAGTAAAGAAATTAAAATCAGGATTTGTGAAAACTAGAAGTGACGTGTCCTTGATGGAACTCGATGAATGTTTCTTCTTGCAGCTCCAAAACTTCCTTGAACAGCGTGTCAATTTCAGATTTTTTTTTCCTACACACATGAGCAAATGAATTGTGACAGAAAGCAGATTGTAAATTCTTGATGTCCTGAAATAAAGGCTGCAGTAAGTAATTCTGCAAGACAAAATCCCCTTTCATCCATTGTATAGCTAAGAGCAAGTTTCCTTGAATTTGAATGTGAGTGACATATTTTCAAGAGCAAGAATGAAGACCATCTTAAGAGCCAAGTATTTGTTGAAGTTGTTGGTGGCTCATCCTATCCTTGCTCTGAATGAAACATAGTGTTTTTGGGAAAGGAAAATGATAACCCCACAACCCCTCCCCTTGATGGATTGCCTTGAGATATTGCATCAAAGAAAAAGCTTAGTGGAAGTTTTCATTTACGTGGCTTATTGAGACTCGCGTGTAAGGAGGGGAAAAAGAGAATTGAGCAAACACATTGAGAATGTTGAGACTTGGAGTAGCACACTTAAGAGGCAAGGTGTCCTTTCCTTCAAAAATATTTGCATTTTTGGCTAGTCAAATTCCCTAGGCTAGGGTGAGGGGAAGGGATTTGAAATATTTTGTTGCCTTGTTATCATACCAATTTTTAAACACTTATATGGAGGCTAGTTAAGCCTTCAATTTATTTCTAAAACTGCTTTGAGAAAGGGTAGGAGAGGATAAGATGGGAATTTATTTCAAGGTCAACTTCATAGAGGCAACATCTTACCTAGACCTTCAAAATATCTTGGTTGTAAAATATCCTAGGTAAGGGCCCTCATATATAGGAGTAGCCACATGAAAGTTTTTGCTTTTGTTGGGTATTTGAATTTCCAAATGGGTTTCCACCACCAGATTAGTGGTTGATCCATAGCTTCCATGACCAAAGCCTTGTAATAGAAATTTGGCTCGTAGCCTCTTGAAGGGTTCAGAGACTATAAAGGAGTTCCATTATCTTCATCATTTAGGATGACATTGCATTTTCCAAGACAATTTGGGTAAGCTTTCTAAGCCTTGGCATAAACCTCATTGATTTCCAAGTCTATCCATGAGAGCCATTGCCGGTGTTGATTGTTAATCGCTAGGCCTCGAGCAATGTGGTGCCAAGTAAAGAAGTCGTTGGATCTTAGATCTTGAATGAGAGGATTTGGCAGCTTGTGTGCCTCCTTACTACTAAGTTGGGGATCAAGACCTACTTGGAATTTATCTCCTTTTCCAACTCTCCAAATCAACCAATTTCCAATTAATGGGAAGGTTTCCACTATGGCTCTCTAAATGATTGAGGAATTCCATGCTTTTTGTTTGGGGTTTGTATCCAGTCCTCCATGGAGATGGTGGTAAGATATTTTATGGTTTGTACCCAAAGTCCTTGTTCCTGCAAGAGTCTCTAAACATTATTAACTACAAGGGATTTTGAGAATAAAAACAAATTGTTTTAGCCCTTAGCCTCCTTCGCATTTTAGAATAGTGAGTTTTTCTAGGTTGCCAGTGCCATTCATTTCTTTTCTCGATCCCTTGACTAGATGAAACGATAGCATAGTTGCGTAATATGCTCAAGGATTCCTTTCATGATCCAAGCAAGGGACATCTAGTAGATAGGGATGGCCTCAAGGATGGATTTGACCAAGAATAATTGTCCACCATAAGAGAGCCACCTATTGCACCAATTGTTTAATATATTCTCAATTTTCGCTATGCGCCACTGACAATTTCTCTGAGGTAGAGATTGGCCTTTAGATGAAAACCTAGGTATTTGAGCCTGTGTCAAAAGTAGTTATAAGAAAAGGAAACATGTGATTTATGCATTGCTTCTTAAGAGACTCCAACAAGTAATCCTGGATTTGAAGAGTTCATCATCATGATCTACACTAAATGGATTCAATATCTTGTTGAACTTGTCCACCATTCAAGAATTCCATCAACAAACAATAAATGAGAGTCAAAGCAAGAATTGCCAATCAATATACCTTTGAAAGAACTGCTTGTTGAGGTTGCTTTGAATGCTTTGATTAGTCCTTCTGCAACTAGGAGGAAGAGAAGTGGGGATAATGGGCATCCCTACCTAATTGCTCTTCCAGGCTTGAAGAAAGGTGAGGTTGCACCATTGATTAACAATGCAAAGGAAATCAAGCTTAAACAACCCATAACTAATGCCACAAAGTCAAGGCTAAAACCTAGGTGGATGAGAATGAGGTGAAGAAAAAGCTAGTTGAATCTGTTGAGGGCCTTTCAAAAATACACCTTGACTATCATGGCCTTTAGATTTTTGGTTTTAATCAAGTGAAGACCTTAGGCTACCCTATCAACCTCGTGAATTTGCTTGCCTTTTAGGAAGCCAATTTGCTCAGGTGAAGTTGATAGGATAGGATATCCTTCAGTCTTCAAGAGATGATTTTGTAAATGCTATTACAAAGAGAAATAGGTCGAACGCTTTCATAGCATGTTGGGTTGTTGGCCTTTGGAATGAGAGCTATGAAGGTGGTATTGAAGGCTGCTAAAGTCTTGTTAGATTTTCTAGAGTGCTCCAATACCCTCTTGAGATTATGTCCAATGAAGTCAAAACATATAAGAAATAACTCGGTGGGGAGTCCATCTGGGCTAGGGATGTTATCCTTTTGAAAGATTTGAAGAGTTCTAAGTAACTCTTCGTTTCCAACCTTTGCCACATGACTTTGGTTGTGCTTAGCTTTCATGAATCTTGGAAAGAGACTGGAAAGTTGGATTATGGCATCTATAGTGGCATGGTTGTCTTCTTTGAGTAGGGTTTGGAAATATCGACCCCACTCAACAACAATGTTAGGGAAGTTCTGAGCCCAAGTATCATCATCTTTGACATGTTTCCATATAGAGTTTATGTTTTTCCCACAGTTGGCAAAAGGACGGAAGAATTTGGTGTTATCATCTCTAGCCTTATGCTAGATTGCCCTGCTCTTTAAACACCATTCTTTTTCTTTGTCTAGGAGGATCTTTCTTATTTTATTTTATAGTTGGTTGATCTCAACCTTCTAGGAGTCTATTAAAAAACTAAAACCTTCCAAGGAGAGCCTAGAGGCTAGAGATTCTTCCAAAAATTTTGTGGAGATCTTTGAGGCGAGGGCTTCTTCCACTTCTTGAAGAAGGTTGTCTTCTTTTTGCCTTTTCTTTTTGGACCATTGAATTGCAATTTGTTTGGCCTTTTTTTAGATTTTGTAGGAATTGAATCATTGTTGATTCATAAAGGGGTCTATTGAAGGGGGTGCAAGAGTCCTTTAGTAATTGAACGAAATATTCTTATTTGAGCCATTCATGATTCAACTTGAAGGGACGTGGTGGTTTTCTTAGGGATCAGAATCCCTGCCAACTAAAAGCTTTTGAAGAATTCTGAGAGCATCCTCTAAGAAATCCTATGATACCAGAAAATGATTTAGACATTTTGCTATTCTGGCCTCTCTTGTTTTGTGATTTGTCTAGGTTGGAGTGAGCTTGGTTGGCTCAATATCTAGGAACATGGCATGTTGCAGATTCTTGATGAAGAAGTCAGAGGGACTATCTAGTTATGGCATTGGTCCCAATATCTCGGCG
>JASDQU010014761.1:68326-83624 GCA_032191745.1 Picea mariana | reverse complement strand
CATTGGTGAGTAATGATGCCTTTGAGTTTTGGTAGCACTTCTTGAGTGTTGGGATCTTCCATGGTTTTCTCTTCTTGAATGGAATTTTCCTCCCTCCTCATACCTCAAGATTGATCCATTCTTCATTTGTTTTTGCAAATTATTTAAGCTCTGGAGCTCTAATTTTTCTCTTATTGAGCTTTCAACATCCTTTAATTAGTATCTCTGCACCTTCATATTCAAACTCCTTAAAGTTTCGACCAACTCTAATGACTCCATTCTCTTTCCATGCTTGTTAGACTCTATCTCTTCTATGTTGATATTCAGGGTTCTAACTCCTTCGTCGATGATAGGTCTTTGTCTATCTTTCATATCTCCTCTTCAACTATATTCTTCAATTGTGTTCTTTAATTATCCTTGTTGTGGCTTTGAACATACAAAAAGTGTGGATACCAATAAAATGTTAGATATGTCTCAATTCCAAGTTTGTAGCATTTTATTTCCAATGTTGGTAAGTATGAACTTCATCAGTTTTATCAAATCAAGGCTACATGTCTCTTCTTCTCTCAAGTTTTGAAGAATTTAAAAGAAATTCTCTAAGGTGCGTGCCATGAAAACTATTCCTTTCTGAATTATCCTTCCAATGACTACACCCATACCCAAATTGGGCTTCTAAACTTGAAGTTATGGTTCTTTACAATCCTTTCTTCTCATGGACATTTTGTCAAACACTTAACCTCCAATTTGCATTTTCTAAAATTTTAACAGTGCTAACTCTAAAATTCAGTGTTTTCTTCATTGGTGCCTCCATAAGCTACTCAAATACTCTAACAACCTTCCAATTGGGTAACTATTATAGCAAGATTTCCCTCACCTCATGCAAACTTAAGAAAAAGGCCTTTTCCATTTCCCTATGTAGACTTGAAGTCCCCTTTTGTTGTTCCCAAAGCTTAAAAACATATTTTCCCACACATACGCGCCCTAACATCTATACAACATGTGTATACACAGGTTGCATGATTACAACCTGCATACATCGAGTTTTGTGCTCAAAATTAAAAAATGGTCTCAGGTTTCCATGTCATGTCACGGGATCCATGATCCTTGACCTTCCATATACTAGAAACATTCTGACTCAGCCCTTCAGTTCCATTTGAAGGCTATAAATGGTCCTTATCCAAGCTGTGGAGAAGAGAGAAGAATTCAAGTTTGGGAACAAAGTTACTCAGAAGAAATTATTCACTTCATAATGAGTATGCATCCCTTTGTCCTTTTAAGTCTGAACACATTGTTCAGCCCCCAAGCTCTTCCCTATTTGATGGATAAACTCATTGTCTCTCTGATCCAGGTGGATATCGGGGGCCACCCACCTTTTCCAAATGGCTCAAAACCGTTTTCGGGCCATTTTGGCAATTTACTATTTTTAGCAGGTTTTCACTTCCGGGGCCATTTTGAAGGCCTAAATGAAGTTTTTTCGAGATCGAGGTTCTCAATGATAGTCAAAGGCATGATTGAGCCCCCAAAATGAATCTCCTTGTCGATACCTTTCCAACAAGCTATCATACGCCTAAAACGGAGATCGTATGCAAAAGTTACGACCCCGGGAAGTTGATGCACCAACTTACCCAAACGGAGCCCACATGACTTTTGGCGCTTCATCTCCTAGGGTTAGGTTTTTGGATGTCTAGGACTTTTGGCATTCCCATCTATTGTAAAAAGGCCTTTCGAGCCTCATTGTAAACATCTTCTTGCGAATGCGAGTAGCCGTCACATCTCTTTTCAGAGATAAGCTGCCACCATTCTAGCGAGTCTTTCACTCTGTATTTTTACAGTCTCTGTACATTTCTTTCATTAATAGAAATCGTGTATTACTGTATATCTGTGTTTATGGTTGCATCTATGATACATTTATGTTATATTATTGAACATCTGCAATATCTCTGTGCATTTCTTTATTATATCTCCGCTCTCATTTCGTGCCGAAAATAATCCGGATCACTCTCTTATATGAGCTTGCCTTTGGTGGAGGATTGAAGTGGTGGAGGCCCAGCTAGAAGGGACTTAGTTTCTTGGTTCCGAACATGCCGACACGGAAGTTTGTGATTCATACACTTTTGTTGATTACATTTTAATAGAAATACTCTTTTCTCATCCAATTAATGTCTTGCAAATATATGAATTATTATTCCATGGGCGTATTTGTTATGAATATTGATGGATTATGATATTATATGTGCTAACTTTATATATCATCACCATATGCTTGTGCATCTTGGTTTTTTAGGACAAGTTACAGGTGTATCGCTTTGAGTCAAGTGCTCAATGGTCGACTTCATCGAATGTTTGGACGAGGTAGTCTCTTTATCTTTTCTTGTTAGAATATTTGTTTATATAGCATACTTGAGATTAGAGTTAATTTCTGTAGTCATTTATGTATGTTCTAGTTTACCCCATGCCATAGAGTGATTTTCCTCGTAACAGAATTGGCGACCATACTGGTGATTGAATCTTCTTTTCGAGGTTTGGAGTGTTTTTCTCCTTTGATTTCTCTCATTTATCTTGAGTTTCTTGTTGTTTGATTTCTTGACGACCTCTGTTCATTTTGAGTCTGAGTTTCTTGGCCTTAACCTTAACCTGGCAGTGTTTCAATACATATACACAGTTTTTTCCCCGACATTCACGTACATACGCTAGTTGTCGTTTTGTAGGAAGCGGATATACGCGATTTTCTTTTGAACATTTGCATACATCATCCTTGTTTTCTTGATTACCGAGTTTGATGTTTGTTGGGTATGTTTTGATAGTTGCTGAGTATTCTTAGGTCTCTTCTACGACTGTTAAGTGCCTGCAGAGTGATAGGAAACCTTTCTTTGGTTGAATTTTCGGGCGGTTTTTTCTTTCTCATCGTCCTTTTCATTGATTGTCCTTGCATCATGGGCTAGGTGTTTTCTCCTTGATATTCTACTTGATTTGTCTCTGGTTACATATAGTAGGGTATTTCTATCAAGTTGTTGTTCAGTCCTTGCATTTTCATTCTTTTATATTGAAAATACAAAAAATATACATTTTGCATTGTTGGCATTTGATATTTTGGGTTCTTGTCATTGATCTTAGTACATGTATAGAAAGATTGCATCTTATTTGAAATTGCAGAATTGAATTGATAGTTGCATTTTTTAAAAGCTTATCATTTGTCGGGAATTGAAGTTAGGACTTTTTCATTTTATTCATATTCATTTGTTTTCCTTGTTGAGTCATAACATCATCAGTTTCACAAACGCACCTTTTTGAGTAAGCAAAGCCACTAAAAGTAGTGCTGATAAACATAAAATTGATTAGAAACGATTTTATTTTTCAGGGTGCACAAACTAGCTTAAGATTTAGAGCCTTGGAATAGGATTTTGTGAGTAAACTTCTCCAAGGCTATTAAACTCAACATATGTGTCTAACTAAGGGAGTGGTGAAATCCATTGTATAATTGGTGACGTTAGGAGGCTTCGCTCACACTAAAGTTGAGCACTAGGTCGCGTGAGGTTGGTTGAGGGGATATCCCCTCAATACCTTCTTAGCGTCAGAGATATTTCTGGGGATCTATTCGTATATGGGGGTCTTGCTAGTACCTTTACCTCTGTGAGAGGCGATGCTTTCAAGATTTTGGGATTTTTTACCATGCCCATACGGCAGACTTGACTTACGATTGTTCTCCTGCACATTGGTTATATCGTGGTGGTTTAGTTGCTTGACATAGATAGCCACATAGGTTACTTGCAGGGGTTATTCTGCAGGTACCCTGGATCGTATAAGGGTCGGACAACACACAACCATTATGGAGGATTACCTCTCCGGAGGGCTCTGACTGACTGGTTGTTAAGCCCATGAGGGCTCTTATAACTGATTATGATACCTCCAATCTTTTGAAGGGGGTCTCAGGCCCCCCTACCAACTCTAGTGAGGGAGGGCCCTTTTCAGCCACTATATGTGGTTTGTGTGCATTGGCCTTTTTTATCTATTTTGGTGTGCTCTTTGATTATTGGTTGGCCTTAGGATTTTGTATTGTGTCGTGAATTTTCATTTCAATGGTTAGTGGAGCCCCCGTGACTACATTAGTTAGCGCTACCCATCCCATGGTCTTTTCTCATTCCATGGGGACGAATCCTTTAATATTTCCAAGTGGTATGTCGAATCATGATTCTCAACCAACACCTTGGGCCTCTAATCATTTTTATCATGGTATGCCAGACATGTCTTCGCACTTTCCATCCTCTATCTCATCGCCTTATGTGAATCCTAGTTTTGGGTCTGGAGGCATGATGCCTCCTTATTCTCCCTTTTCGTTTGGTGGGAGTCATATACCTCAACCAACTCTTATGGTAGGAGGTTGGAATCTTCCTTCCTACGAATCCAATCCTAGCTTCACTTTTCTAGGAGCAAGTGCTCAAATGGGCAGTCATTCTACTTATTACACCTTGTCCATCTATCCTTCTTCTGCTATGTCAGTTCCTACAAATGCTTTTCCCATGGAAGACCTCCATCTGTCCTCTAGTGTTCCTTCTGAGGGGAGTCGGTTTTATAGTATGGGAAAACCCATACAGGAAGTTCCTTCGTCTGGGAGCAATATATATCCTCACATGAGTAACCCTTTTCATGTCGCTTTCTCTTTGCAAGTGGCTTCCTTAGTGATGATGCCTTTACAACCCTTTATGAATCAGTTTGGAGGAGGATACTTTCCTGCCAGACAGGGCCATGGTGTATAGTAGAACCCTTCCCAGCCTGCAATTTCTCAAAACTAGTCTTTCCCAGAATGTTGGTCTCAAATTCCGCAACCAACTACCAATCCAGTCACTACAAGTCATACTGGCGTTATATCACCAACCTCTACTAGTCATGTTGGAGATTGGTCAGCAACCTCTACAAGTCATGTTGAAGACATGCAACCAGTCGCTGCAAGTCAAGATGGGGGCATAACTCTAGTCACTGCTAGTCACATTGCACATACATCACCAACCTATGCTAGTCATGTTGGGGATTCATCACCAACCTATGCTAGTCATGTTGGGGATTCATCGCCAACCACTGCAAGTCATGTTGGAGATATGTTACTAGCCTCTGCAAGTCATGTTGACAGCATGTCACCAACCACTATAAGTAATGTTGGGGGAATTCATACGATTGTTAAGCCTCGACGTATAAGACGTAAGCCCAAGTTCCTTTATAGACTTTGCAAAGGAGACCACCTTACTCGTGTGTTCCCTGCTACTGTTGTGGTACAAGAAGCGTGGTCCTTGCCTGGGGGTCCTTCGGGTTCTGAGTCATCTTTGGTTTCCCAACATTCTGTTCCTTCTTTGGTTGATACAGCGGTCATGTCGATGCAATCTTCGACTGACACCCCTCTTCTTTTAGGGGGTGATGCGTCTCTTGACCTTGTTGTCTCGCATCATGTTCAACCAATGGTCGTGTCGATGCAATCTTCGGCCGACACCACTCTTATTTTTGGGGGTGGTGCATCTCTTGACCTTGTTGTCTCACATCCTATTCAACCAACGGTTGAAGAAGTGGTCGTGTTGATGCAATCTTCGGTCGATCCCACTCTTCTCTTGGAGAGTGACAAGTCTAAGGAAGTGACATTGTCGATCCAATCTTCCATCAATCCCACTCTTATTTTGGGGGGTGATGCGTCTTTCGACCATGTACTTAACATTTCTAGTTTTGTACCTTCTGAACAAGGGAGAATTCCACTCTCTTAAAGTATGCTCCCTTCAAGTCCTAGGGTGGTTTCCTTTGACTGGAATGGTCTTGTAGAGCCTCAACTTCCTTCTTATACACCCTTCTAGATAAGGGACATTCTTCGATATATATTAGAAAAGGTAACCTCTGCAAGTATTTTATCCTCCTTGACTTGGAAAGCTTTGGGTTTTCCCAAGCTTGTGTCAACTATCTGTGAGTTGTTGAATTTCGATAGAAGTCATGCACGGGAGCCCTGGCCTCCCCCATCATATGCTGCTTAGAACAACATTCACGAGTCTGGTTTAAGCTCCTTTCTGACTCTCTCAAAAAGAGAAAAGATTGTCGAGTGAACTTGTCTCTTTCACATTCGTAAATTGGATTTGAAAGAACATATATTTGGTGTAAGTTTAACCCTTTTTAAAACAAAGTAGTCCGAATTTATGAAAAAATGACATTCTTTGGCGTTAAGTTGTAATTGCATCTCTTTCTCTTGCTTGTAGTATTGAAACTATTGTCGGTTCTCGCTTTCGCATAATAATCCTACCACCTCAGCAGTTTGCATCATCAGCCAAGCAAAGCCTTGTTTATATCCTTTGCAGCTTGATACCCTATACCCCAAGAGGAAACATTCCCCTGAGTGTCCATATCCTACATGCACCTCCTTGCATTGAGAATAGGTATGTTCCACCGTTGAAACTAGTTGCTTACTTGCGACACTCATTTCCTCCTTTGTATCATAGCATTCATTTCACTACGAAAAAATAAAAAATGATGGGCGAGAAAAGAGTATTACTTTATGTTGGCAGCAATCGTGTCGCCTTTGAATAGAGCACAAACTTTTGAGTCCACTTGTCATCAGAATTTTGGGTTTAGCATGACCTTAGGAAGCTAAGCTCGTTACTGAGAGTTTACTCCCCCGACTGGTTACTCTTCCAGTCCCTATGGAGAGTTTGAGTGGTGCCTCCTGCATCACAAAGTTTCATCATTGAGTATATGCTTCCAGAGTCGTCCATATGTCTCATGCTCTTGTTCAAAGGATGTCCATCAGCCCGTGTCATCCATTTCTCAGAACTCTTGACTTTGCATGTCGGCCATACCCTTAGTATGTCTCAGAGTCACACGAAGCTGTAAGTCCTACCATGCACCCTGGTCCTACTTTCCTTATGGGTAGGTAACCTTGAACCCAACAATCGACATCTCCTCATTGGACATTGGTTGGGGGGTTTCCCTTATGTTCGACAACAAGAAATCTATTCACACATTGAGATTCATGTAGTGTCTTGGATGCCATTAGCCTTATTGGTGTTTTCCTCACCTTTGTCAACAACTTTCCTCATCGGTTGTTATTCAGAGGATCTTTTTGTGCACTACTTGCATCTGGTGCATGCAAAAGACGCACAGGGTCGTTGGTTCATGAACATGTTCTTCGTCCAAGTTCCTCTAAATCATCAAGATCCTACTTTGTACCTCATGGTGAATGATGAGAGATGCCTTAATGCTCTCCTTTCAATGGGTCTCCTTCCATCAACTTCAGCCTATCTATTCTGGAAATGAGACCTAGAGTCCTATGAGTACCTAGAGGCTTGAAGTCATCAGTGGCAGGTTCTCTCGCCATCGACAGTTGGGAATACATCAATGTCTCTTGATAGATGGATTCTTCAAGTGTTCGACCTCAACACCTTTATTGACACTTGTAAGAATGTACTCGGTGCCTTGATACCTACTTTCATTATCATTAGGTTGTCTCGCATTTGTTAACGATATACCTCAATGATCGGTAATCAAACGAAGTCTCATGGTGTTTGACCTCAACTCCTTTATTCACATGATGTAGAATTGCACCTTTAGCAAATCGTGTAGAAGACTTGAAGACATCAGTTTATAGTCCCAACTTTCCTGAGTTGTTGCTATCATTCATTGGACCAATACCTATATGACTTCAGTGATCATGGGAGATCAGATTGTACTCCATTGTATACAGATATCTTCAGATTGATTTTGAGATTGGTTTTCACTGGGCCTTGTTCATGACTATAACAGTCTCTGGCATGTATCCACTTTTGTATTTCCTATTCATGGCCATGAATAATTGTTTGGTATATTTCCACATGGATCTACAGTGTAATTCAAATTGGCAGCCATGTGCACAAAGTCATTGTGGATTGTAATATCGTTATGAGCAACTAGTTCATCCAGCTGGGTCTCCATTACTCCACTTCTGGGAATTATAATGTATTCTGTCCATCGCAGATACTCCTCTGACCTAACACATTAGGGGGCATCTGTTATAGTAAGATTTTCCTCACCTCATGCAAACTTGCTCAGAAGGCCTTTTCCATTTCCCTTTGCAGACTTGAAGTCCCCTTTTGCAGTTCCCAGAGCTAAAAAACATATTTTTCCACACATATGCGCCCTAACAACTATACAACATGCATATAAGCAGGTTGCACCATTACAACCCGTGTACATCATGTTTTGTGCTCAAAATTAAAAAATGGTGTTGGGTTTCCATGTCACATCACGGGATCCATGATCCTTGACCTTCCATATACTGGAAACGTTTTGACTCGAACTTTCAGTTCCATTTGAAGGCTATAAATGGGCCTTATCCAAGCTGTGGAGGAGAGAGAAGAATTCAACTTTGAGAACAAAGTTACTCTGGAGAAATTATTCACATCATATTGAGTCTGCATCCCTTTGTCCTTTTAAGTCTGAACACATTGTTCATCCCCCAAGCTCTTCCCTATTTGATGGAGAACCTCATTGTCTCTCTTATATGAGCTTGTCTTTGGTGGAGGACCAACTAGAAGGGACTTACTTTCTCGGTTCTGAACATGTCGGCACAGAAGTTTGTCATTCATACACTTATGTTGATTACATTTTAATAGAAATATTATTTTCTCGTCCAATTAATGTCTTGCAAATATATGAATTGTTATTCCATGGGCATATTTGTTATGAATATTGATGGATTATGTTATTATATCTGCTAACTTTATATATTATCACCATATGCTTGTGTATCTTGGTTGTTGAGGACAAGTTGCAGGTGTATCGCTTTGAGTCAAGTGTTCAACGGTGGACTTCATCGAACATCTGAATGAGGTAGGCTCTTTCTTTTGTCTTGTTAGCATATTTGTTTATATAGCATACTTGAGATTAGAGTTGATTTCTGTAGTCATTTTACTCTGTTGTGGTTTACCCCATGCCATAGAGTGATTTTCCTCGTAACACTCTAAAAAATACAAGCAACAACCAACACACTAAAAAATACAAGCAACAACCAACACACTAAAAAATACAAGCAACACACTCAAAAATATTTGTATGATTTCTTTCTCGTTTTTATTATACCTAACTTACCCAGGTAGCTCTAAAAGCCTTATTTTCATATTCTTCCATAGTCATATTTTCTAACTTGAGCTCGAAAAATTCATGCATCTTCCTGTCATAGTAATGCCTAGAAAGATATTGTTGTTGAAAATACTAATTGAATTGTTTCTAGGAAATTATCCTCTCATTGACGTGCTTAACTTGCATTAGTTGGTCCCAAGAAATAGAATATTTCCCCTCTAGGTTGTATATGGTGATTATGGCTTCTAGATTGGATGAGTAGTTATGCAGCTGAAAGTACTTCCTTATTCCCAACAACCAAGCTTCAATATCCTCTCCCATCTTGTTTTCACCATCAAAAGTTGGTGGCTTGACCTTCCTAAGCTCTCCCTACAATTGGTTTTGCACATACCCTTCTCCCTTGATGTTTATATGGAGACACTTATGGGCTACTCTGTGACTCTTTGAATGCATATGGCTTTCTCATTGAATGCATTGGTGAGTAATGATGCCTTCGAGTTTCGGTATCACTTCTTGAGTGTTGGGATCTTCTATGGTTTTCTCTTCTTGAATGGAATTTGCCTCTCTCCTCATACCTCGAGACTGATCTATTCTTCATTTGTATTTGCAAATTATTTAAGCTATGGAGCTCTAATTTTTCTCCTAGTGAGCTTTCAACGTCATCTAATTATTATCTCTACACCTCCATCTTCAAACTCCTTAAAGTTTCGACCAACTCTAATGACTCCATTCTCTTTCCATGCTCATTAGAATCTATCTCTTCTATGTTGATATTCAGGGCTCTAACTCCTTCATCGATGATAGGTCTTTGTATATCTTCCATATCTCCTCTTCAACTATATTCTTTCCAACGAGGTACAGTTTGTCCAAAAATGATGCTCGGATCTTGAGTTATGACCTCCATAAGTTCGTTGCTCAACAATCGTCCATTTAATTCGTGGATCAATCTTAGCCCTTGATTAAAATCCACCCTCTTTTAATACCACATGCATTGTGGTGATAAGGAATTAAGTGTTTATATTGTTAAAGTGTCCATATCACTTATGTGAAACAAAGGAGATTATGGAGGTCTTAGTGTAGCTCTTCATGCCTTAGAAAAATACATATCCTGGTAATATTTTGGCCGCCCAGTAACTGCCCAATCATCGCATAGTCAACCTGGAGATGTGCCCATAAAACTTAGGATAAGAGAAATAATATTAAAATAATATGAGGAGTTTGGTAATATTTTGGTCGCCTAGTCACTGCCCAGTCAACCTGGAGTTGTGCCCATAAAACTTAGGATAAGAGAAATAATATTAAAATAATATGAGGAGTTCGTGGGGTTACATGAATGCAAAGGTAGGTAAGGTGGTAATTAATGGTAAAAAGGGCCATGAAAATGTTTAAGTATAAGACTATAACTTAGGATAAGAGAAACAAAATTAAAATAATATGAGGAGTTTGTAGAATTACGTGATTGCGGAGGTAGGCAAGGTGGTAATTAAAGGTAAAAAGGGTTGTGAAAATTTCTAAGTATAAGACTATAGACTATAGTGTAATATAAGAATGTATCGGAGGTATGGTGTAATGTACCCGACAACCATATTGAGTCTCGTCACTGCGGGAAATGACTTAGTCTACTAAAAATGAATTAATAATGCCTCAAACATATAACAGAAAACCCAAGGGGCAACAGACCCTTAGAAACTACTGCAAACAACATGCAGATTTATCCATGCATCTACAACATTTACAAATTCATGAATGCATGCAACCCATCAAAACATAACACAACATTCATATACCATTTACATAGTGGAATAACATAAGAACATAATATAAAACACTTTTCTATTAATAATTAACCAATTGGTTGCATACAAAGGATGAACCTCTCAGCCATAAGCATTGTTGTTCATTTTCTCTCAACATCAGGCCACCCACGAGTTGAGACTATGAGTCCACAAGGAGATTTGGCCCACTAGTTGACCACTCTCCACACACAACAACCCCAAAATCCAGGTTATATTCTCTCAACAGTTCCAATCCTCCAACTCTCTCTTTTTCCCCACAACCCACACTACCCAAGGAATGTACCCCCTTCACTGCTCACAATCCCTTAGGCTATATCATTCATTTATTAGGGTCCCTAGTGCACTCGCTTGGCTAGGAATTTATCAGTTGGGAATTCTAGGACCTCACAGTTGCTTCAAGATCTCTCACAGTAGCCTTCACAAGGCTCTTGAGTCATTTCCTCAACAAGAAAATGCACTACAGACTTGCAACCCATTTTTACATGCACACATGCCTCTTTCTCAACATAAAACACATCCAAACAATGACTACCTTCATTATATCATGATCGGTCCTCTTCCCAACCCTACGCTCTTCCTTTGATGCCCAAAAAATGCTTGTGAAAATTGTTCTCCATCAAAAAAAGTGACTCTCTAAAACTGCCCCCCTTGGCCATACGAATTTCCTTCCTTTGTTTGCTTGCTTGTCTTGACTTACACTCTTCCCCAAGTTGATTGTACTCATGCCCATGCTCTCCAATAACTATCGGATATGACTCCTCACACTGACCCTCTTACAGGAGTTAAATGATTGGCTTTCAACACACTCCACATCGAATTAGAAGATTGTATACAATGATAATAATTCATGAAAGTGGGTTGGATTGATACCCATGAGTAATCCCCTTTGGACCCCCTCTTTGTTGTGGAGTCATATCCCCCCATCATTCTTCATTCCTTTCACGATTACTATTTTTTATTAATCATTTAAACGTACATAATATACAATTGGGCCCCAACCATATCAATCAATACGACTCTTTACCCCAAGCATATCGGCTCACCAACCTAAATGATAGTTATACAATTACTTTATAATTTGTGGGGATTAAAACTGGGGATGCTACATATGGTAAGAGTCTTAAGAATCACTGTGGACCTGCGGTAAGATTTAATAAGAATGAGGTATGGTAAGAGTCTTAAGAATCACTGCGAACCTACAGTAAGACTTAGTAAGAATGAGTTGTGAAAAATTCTAAGTGTTGGTCGGACATAGGGGCATAGTATATGGAAGTCATAAGGTTGTGAAAAATTCTAAGTGTTGGTGAGATGGAGGGGCATAGTATATGGAAGACTTATAAGCATCATCGACCCATGGAAAGTCATAAGAAGATGAGGTAAGACTTGGTAAAAAAGAGTGGTGAAAATATTCTAAGTATGGGTGCATAATGAAGGTGCATTGTGAGGGCCGCAAAAATGAGGTATAGTCATAAGAAATATCATCGACCCGCGGTAAGTCATAAGAAATATGACTAAGTGGTGGAGAGAGGTTACGTGAAATATGGAAAAGAAAAATTAAACGAATTACGTGAAATATGGAATGGAAAAAAAATTAATTACGTAAAATATGGGAAGGAAAATGGAAAAAGAAATGTAAGAAAGGAAAATAGAAAATGGGAAAAAGAAAATGAAAATGGAAAAGAAAATAAAAGAGAATGGAAATAAAAGAAAATGAGAATATGGATGTAGAAATGGTTAAGTAAGGAATGAGAATAGAGAAAAATGGTTAAGTGTAGAATATGGAGTATGGAGAGTAGAGTGGAAGAGGGAAAAATGGTTAAGTATGGAGATGGGGAAGAGATGAAAAGTCTTAAAATGACTAAGTATGAGAAGAGAGGAGAAAGGAGAGGGAAAGAGGGGCACAACACTTAGAAAATTTTTCATTTTTCAAAGTTCTTCTTGCAATCTCTTTGTTGGACTTCTGGACAAATTTATGAGTATCTTGGTCATACATAGTTGTATTTTGATTCTGTAAAATGCATGACGAAACTGATACTGAGGGATACACCATGAGCTAGTGAGCATGCACAAATTATTCCTTTTGATAATTTTCTCTTAAATTCCAAAGAGCGAAAAATTGAGGTGACCAAATTTTCGATCAACACCACTGAATAAAATTTGTGCAAATTTACTAAGGAACCAAACTCAATTGTTTTGTTACTAACTATTTAATATCAGTAGGCATGACACTACTTGTTTTTACAACCTAAATGTAGCATTTCATTATTCATGGAACCATAAATCATAAATGCAGGCTAACATAGGCAACCAAAAGAACAAACTGGAAAGTAATTCAACCATGACATAACCATAACAATTCAAAATTAAATCCAATGCAATTCTCGACTACATTTTGGAACACTTCTCTGTCTAAAATTGTCCAACAATTGGATACATAAGAGGGACGATTCACCCAACCATATGCTCCCTACTGCACTAGTTCTCTCTATAGTAGAGGCCACCCCCGAGTTGAGGCTATGAATCCACAAGGGGCACACTCTTCCTATGGTTGGCTCTAGCTTCTCTTCTCGCAACCCAATTCTCAGGCTCACAATCTTTAATTATACTTACAACAATTCCCAATCCATAACCCTCTTCCCCATCAACCTGCACAACCCAAGGAATGGTATCCCCTTCTCTGCTCAGTAGTCCCTCAGACTATCCCACTTCCCTTCAGGGCTCCAACATAGGTTGGCCAGGAAATATCACCACTAGGATTCTAGGGAATTATCACAGGTAGCGAAATTTCTTCAATTACAACCAATATCATTCCATATAGCCACAAATATCTATCAATTCATGGTAATAACTTTCATAGTTCAAATTAAGTACACACACAATAGTTTGCTCTAGTGTAATTTCCCCGATTCCCTAAATGAATGATAGTTTGCAAAGTGGATTCCCATTTTTTGGTGAGTTCGACTCTTTGATAATTGAAAGGTAATTTATCTTCATACTCCCTTTTTCTAACCTTCAAAATCAAATCCCAACAATAATAATTTTTTTTGAATGTTAAAGGGAAAACTTTTAATTGCATGGCATGAAGGGGCACATATCACCTTCATGCACTAATCCCCCCAAGGATTAATTAAACATTGATTAGTTAATAACCAATGGGCATAATTAAGTTTGACAAGGCTTTGAGTTAACTTCCTTACTAAGGTTCTTTCCTTCGCCTACTAAGCCCCCTTGTCTTTCCCCTCTTATGGAGTTTTAACCCCGTTTCTTTTATCATTCTCTTATGCAATTGGTGATGTAATTTTTTACTAATACTCAATATTTGGTTAAATTACATTATTCAACTTATAGCGATTCACCATGTAAATACACAACATTGAACGAAGAATCAAAACTAGGGTATTACATAATTATTACACATTATTTGTGGGATATTAATTAGCTCATAATGGTTGTTAGGATTAAGCTTAACTCATCTAGATTTAACACATATAAAATGAGCTTCTCACCTCAATTGTAAATCACTCATGTATATAATTCATTCTTGATATTCATTTCAATGGTTATTAGGGTTAAGGTTAACTCATCTAGATCGACGAACGCTAAATGTTCTACGATTTTGAATTTTTTTGGTTTGCCATCACTAAAATCCAGTTATAAAATATTTGTGAAAATTGAAATTTTGGATTGTTAAAATTGTTGTTTTTAATGCAAAATGGATTTATCGCCCTTGAATACCCCAATTGCAACTTGATTTTGCAATGTTCATGTTTGATATTTGCAATTCCATGCATCCAAGATGTTCTTACTCAATTTCAAATAAAAAATACCGATCTCTCTTCCCATTATTTTGAATTGCCAAAAAAAATCAAATTCGTAAAACAATTAGATTACCACCATCTTACCTAAAATGAAATTCTCACCTTAATTAGAAATCACTCCCCTATATCATTCATTGTTTATCTTCATTTTTTATATACCTAAAAAATTTATCAACTAAATAAATAAACCAATATTATATTAATGTCAACAATGTGAACCAAAATATTTATATACATCCTTCTTCTAATTATATGAACCAAAATATTTGTATTAATGTCAACAATATGAACCAAAATATTTATATATATCCTTCCTCTCTAATTATATGAACCAAAATATTTATGTATATCCTTCCTCTAATCATATGAACCAAGATATTTATATATATCCTTCCTCTAATTAAGTTGCCCTTAAAAATGTCCCTAAATTGCCCAAGTTCCATTTGCTTCTCCATACAAATGTGGATCATTAACATTTATTTTATTTTATTCAGGGAGCTTCTCCCTTTCAAAATCCTCTTCCCCTTCAAACTCCAACACATGAAATATTTGGATTTTTGTGAAGCTTTATAAACAAATTTAGGTAAAACGACGCTATCATGTTTGAAATAATGAATACAATGAAAT
>JASDQU010014761.1:46848-59186 GCA_032191745.1 Picea mariana | reverse complement strand
CTACTAGCTTGGACACAATATATATATATTTTAATATATATATTTTAATATATATATATATATATATATATATATATGACAAGTTGGTTTGTTGGTCTTTCATTAAAAATGATTTTTTTTCAATGAAGTACCTTCAATTATCTCTGAACACACCACCGGTGTAAAGCTGAGTTAAAAATAGATATCCTTATAATTGCACTTAATCCATGGTATCTAAAGAGGACACCATTTCTACTCAATGAGAGAGTATTTTAATATTTGAATTGTAAATATCAATAATAAAATAATGACCAACCATACATGGTGTAAGAATGGGAAAAAACCTCGGACACCCAATAATCGTCTCGGGAAAAACAAATGTATATATTTAGCAACATGCATGATTCTTGCATCCCTTTTAGGGTGTAAACATGTAATATTTTAAGGGTTTTAGGTTTCCTACGCTCCTCCCCTTTTTGGTTTTGTATTTTTCCAGCATCATGATTTTATGGCCAATGGAAACCCTAGTTATGAGATAAGGCCCACAACATATTAGAGGTTAAGCATTTGTTTATGTAAAACCCTCCACAACTTTCTAGTGGCCAGGTCCCCACCTTAAGCTAGACGGAGAAAAGAAGGCTCTAGAAAAGCTAACGTTGGGAATGTGACGTGTACAGATGCCACGACCACAGGAAGGAACCACAATGCAATTTTATTATTATTAATGATTAGGCGTGTTAGCCGCTTATTTACAAAGATCATTATGTCCTACAAATTGGCCCCATCTTGCCAAATGTAGCGCTTGCTTAAAGTTGGAATATAAAATTATAAAGTGAAATTAAAGAGCCGTTGGACATTGGGTATGGAAATAAAGATGACGGATGAGTCATTATTTAAGGCTAACATATATTCTTATGCAAATTTTATATAACAAGGCTTAAGAAGGAATTAAGGTTTACGAAAATTTTCTAAGTAAAGATAGTGACGGAAATTTTCTAAGTAAAGATAGTGGATAGACATTTTCATTTTTGATATATAAATAATTATTAAAATAAAAAGTGTTTTTCTATTAATTAAATCCTACTTTTTAATATTTTAATACAACAAAATATGTAAAACTATGAAGCAGACTTTTCAAAATTTTATTCAAATGCTATGTCCCAAACCAACTAACACTCAAAAAAATATATTTATTTAATCAACGAACAACAAAGTATTTTTATTTCTTAAAAGTCTTCTACTTACTCTAATTAAGAATTTATTATAATCTTACAAAACATTACTATATAACAAAGTATTTACCTTAAGTGTCCCGTAAAACTTGTCAAGCTCGATTTTAAAGCCTTATCGACGCATCTACTTCGGCTAAAGTTTTTTTTACTACTTTCTCTAGTAAAGTTTTTTGTTTTTTTTTTATATCTAAGTATTCACCCTTAATATACAGGAGCATTTATGTATAATATTTTTAAAGTTGATTTTTTTTTTTAACGATTTGTAAATATTTTATTTTTGTATTTATGAACTAAGAGTGTATGAGGATACATAGAGTTGCCTTCTTCATTACTTAAAGGATTGCAATGAAATATATAAAGTTGACTGATGAGAGTGTATTTATTTCAACTTTATTATTAGTTTTTAATGTTAAATATTGAAAAGAGTGTATTTATTTCAACTTTATTATTATTTTTTAATATTAAATATTGAAAATAATTAATATAGTTAAACTTTTTATTTTAATTTTATATATTTAAATAAAATATTATAAAATAGTTTTGAGGATCAATCTAAGTGGTTATGAATTAAATCAGAAATTTTTAAATTTAGGATTTGTAATTAAGATCAACAATTTATTTCCTTTATTATCCATAAATCATAATAAAATGCTTAAAACACTTTATAAACCTTTTACAAAACTTTAAATTTAATGTAACAAAATATTTAATCTAAACCCACGTAACTATTTAGTACATTATTTGAAAATAAAATAAATATTATTAAATATAAATATTAACATCTCACAATTATAAATAAAATGAAAATTTGAAAATATTTAATATATATTTTTTTAATTTACTTTGGAATATAGTTTGGGGAAATTAACCAAGGCACTTTTTGGCATTTTGAGGATAATATTTGGGGTAAACTGGATTTTGTAAAAAGCTGAAGTTTTTTAGATAACTTGTTTATTTAAGAACCCAACATGTCATTTGGGGAAATTGAATCTAGTGGATTCAAAACACCCATACTTATTATTTTGACCTATTAACATAACTATGTTTCCAAGATTTAAACACTATAAAAATAAGATTAAAGTATGCTTCGATAAATAAATTCAATACCCTCAAAACCCCCTTACACTGTTAAGATTATACAAACTCAACAACTTATATATACAATTTCAACAAATCCTACAAAATTTATTCAAAAAATATCCATAAAAATAAATTATTTAAACTACCTCATAGTATATATATATAATATTTACAATTTCGATAATATTTTTCTTCACCTAAAACAAAAAATTATTCTTAAAATTAATACAAAGTTACATGACACTTATTTATCTTTACCAAAAAATTACCGTTAAAATTATTACTAATTCGGTGATATTTATCTTCACCCCAAATCAAAATCTGTTTTGAAGGAAAGATATGGCATTCCAAAATCTAATTCAAAAGATAGGGCGTCCAGAAATCTAATTTAATTCAATTAAATTTAACATTAATATTATTGTCCACTAGGGTCCAAATAAAAAAATGTTCCAATATATATCATGGTGGATTGAGAGTTTGCATGATCCATGTATGGTCATGATGACGTGTATGATGATGATTGGTGATGAGCATGTGGAGTGGGGTGGTTGGAGGCTCAATTGGTTCACGTTTGAGATATAGGATCATCCAACGGCTGGCATATGGAGTCCCCACATTGCCGGAATGAGCGTCCACCGTTGGATTCGAAGTGGACTGCAAAGAAATTATTATAATTCCCCTCCATAGGAAAGCTCCTCCCACCTTCCTTCCTTTCCTCCATCGAGAAGAAAACTCCCGTTAATCTTCTCGCGCGTTGGTCCCATCTCACCGTGGAGATCGAGTCCACCAAAAGATTCTGAGCTCTGGGCCGTCCGATCTCCGCCGGCTGATTTCCGCGGTCCTTTCTTTAAAGAGAGGGCCTTATCTTTCCACGTTTTTTCTTTAAAAACCCATCTTCCCTTAAAGCAGCCTCTCCATCTCGTCTTTCTCACCATTGCCCCGCGTCCCCGACACTTCTTTCTCTCTTTCTTTCTTTGTGTATTCTTTATAAGTGGTTTTGTCGAGTCTGTTTTTGACGCTCACGGGCGGTTTTGCTTCGAAGCCTCTTGAAAACCTGCAATCAAGGCGGCTGTATTACCTTCCCGGCCTGGAAAGCGGTTCCGAGGTAAACGAGCCCCTGGCCTCGCTGTACGCCTGGTAAGATCACGTCTTACCTCTGTGTGAAGTCGCCTCCCCCTGGATCTCGGCGATTTTCCGGCTTTCAAGATTCCGGCCAGTTTGCAACTTAGGGTTTGAGCGGCTTGGGGGTCTGAAAACTGTTATTGTTTCTCCTAGTAGTTTCGTGGTTCACCTGAAGCTCGAGCTCTGGAGAATGCCTCTGCCGGCCGGCTCCGTAACGGCGGCTTGAAGGGCTGTTAGCAAGCAAGCGGTATTCCTGGGTTTCTGGTTTCTTCGGAGCTGGAGGACGGTAGTCAGGGTTTTTACTGCGGTGATTTCTGGTGCAAATCCATGGCGTCTGAGCCCGTTGTCTCGGAGATGCAGGCTGATAAACGTATCCTCTTTTTTGACTGAAAATTTGGCTTGGATTTGGTTTTACAGTAATCCAAAGCGTGACCTGTGGTCGGCGGATTGTGTGGATGAGTCTATGCGGCAAATTTCTTTTTGTTTGCGTGATTTTTGGGTTCTCATTTACCGCTCTGGTATTTGGCCGGAGTAAAGATTAATCGGCGCGTGTTTCTTTACTTGAAAAATTAGCGGTCTTCGGCGCGTGTTTCTTTACTTTAAAAAATAGGGGTCTTGTTTAAGTTCCTGAAATTGCGATAATATCCTAACTTTCTGCGTTTTTCTCTCTTCATATATATACGGTATTGAGGGTTTCAATTAGATTTTAATATTTGTTCGTTTTCATTTAGGGTTTTTTTATGCTTAGGGTTTGAAAGACGTCTGTACATCGGTACAGCCTTGAAATATTTTTAAGTTATGGTAGTAATGTCATTGCTTTGAGATTTTAAGATGTTTGAAGATATGCACCGGTAAAAGATGGATCCTTGACTTTTTGTGCCGTCCAGAGGTAGGCGAAATGATGCAGAACATGAAAATTGAAGACTCTGCACAAGCTCCGGCAATGGAAGCGAACGCCAACATTGCGAAAGAGGTATGATCTTATGTCCTACTCTTGTGCATAAATGATTGGGTTTTCCTTCTCACGAAGTTATGCCGGTGTTGATGAAGTTGCCTTCTTGTTGCTTTAGCTTTTATTAGCTAACCAATCGCAAGAGTGGCCTAGTAAGCAAGATTCTCAAGAGTGCTGAAAAGCTACGTTTCTGTTAGCCTTTAGTAGCCTCTGAACATCCATCTATTCATTGTGTAAAATTGCCGTTAGATTTTAATAGGTAATGGAGGAGTTACCCTTGTTTGGCCGCTAATTCGTTTATCTCCTCTTTGCCATTGAATATTGGTCTGGTACTTTTGGTTTTTATCTGGATTAAGATAAAGTTACTATTGTGGAAACGTCCCATGATGTGGGTGTTTTCCTTGGGCTTATTTTATCTTAACTTTATCTCCCAAGTTGTGATCGGCGATAGTCCCATGATATGGGTGTTTTCCTTGGGTGTATTTTTTTGTCTCGGTGAACGGCGTATATTATTATTCTAGCTTATGTAATGTGTGGCAAGATTTTGATTTTGAGCTGGCAAAGCTCAATGTTCAATCATAACTTCATGCTGCTTATTAAACACCCATGTTCTTAGTGACTTGGGATCTTGAGGCCACGTGCAACAAACAGTTATTGCATGGGTAAAACTTAAGATGAAACCCAAGGATTGTTTCAAACAATTGTAGACTTCGCCCTCCTCTAAGTTCATGGACAAATAAATGAACTAATGAGAAATAGGTCTTGCGTGTATTCTGTCCATATGAAAGGTTTAACAGGTATATTTTAGGGGTCTGCTGACTCAGGGCGCAAAGGTAACTTCATACTCATCTTCTCATTGTGGTTAGCTGTTTGAAGGTCTTGGGAGATGAAACCCAAGGATTGTTTCAAACAATTGTAGACTTCGCCCTCCTCTAAGTTCATGGACAAATAAATGAACTAATGAGAAATAGGTCTTGCGTGTATTCTGTCCATATGAAAGGTTTAACAGGTATCCTTTAGGGGTCTGCTGACCCAGGGCGCAAAGGTAACTTCATACTCATCTTCTCATTGTGGTTAGCTGTTTGAAGGTCTTGGGAGATTTGCACAGGCAGCTTGGGAGATCACAGGAGTTTTGTAGACACTGCCCTCTGTTTGAAGTTCATTTATAAACAATTCAACTCTGTTTGAAGTTCATTTATAAACAATTCAACTCGCGAGAAGTAGGTCTTGCATGGATAGTAAAGTTTCATGGATTTTACTGGAATATTCTTTAGGGATCATTCCTCTGCTAAATCACACGTTACTCTGTTAGATTAAAGTTGGATTTGATTGTTCACTCTAAATTTTGTGCTATTCGGTCTATTTCTTGAGATCCGATTCAAAATATTATAATTAAGAGAGTTATGTTATGTCTGTGGGCTTCTTTGTATGTATATGATGGCTTTAGATCTTCCATTATGGTTTATATTCCAAAGTTTCAACCGTCTGCATTATTAACAGGCTTTTTTAATGTAAGTCGGCTGTCATCTATTTGTGTTTTTAATAAAGTAATCTCTTTTGTCTGTATTCAGGCACCTGGGCCAGAGGGGAGCCCATCTGATGCCACTTCTTCCGTAACATCACTGGGAGATTCCACTAGTACAAAGGGCAGTGACTTGGAGCAAGAAACTGTGGTGGAAAATGGGTTATATTACGCACCAAATAATTACTATGGCTTCTATTACCCAGGTCTGTTTTTTGAAATTAAGTAGCAATGATGTGGTGGAATGCATTTTTATTGTTTGGTCTTTATTTGGATAAATTTGATATTGCGAGATATATTGTCTAATCATTTATATTAGCAGGTTATGAAGTCTCGGGGAATGATTGGGACGAGCATGGTGGGTTTATTGGAATGGATGGCGTGGAGGTTCCTTATACAGTAAGTCTTTACTGGCTCTGCACATTATTATTTTTTTTAATATGTAAGCTTACACATTATGCAACTGCCATCTCTTTTTGTGGTTGTTTGATCTTCATTTATTATCAGAATGCACTCTGTCTCACTGGCATTATGTATTCTTGCAGGGAATGCAAGCTGAAAATGGATCCTTGGTATACTATATGCCAGGTTATGGTTACCCTCAACCTGCTTATAATCCTTATAATACATACTTTCCAGGTGCTATGCTTGGGGCCGATGGTCTTCTTGCTCATCAGCCATATTATCCCAGTCCTATCTATCAACCACCCCTCACTTCTCCAGCCTATTTTCAGCCTCCTGTAGCATATGGATCAGAAGTTCCACCAGCATTTTCGTGGGAATCAGGGCTTGCAGTTGCAGATCGGACAAATGGAAATACCTTCAATGGAAGTGCAGCAGGTGGGCCAAGAACAAGCCATTCCACAACAGCTGTCTCTCAGGTGCCATATTCGAAGGTTGCACCACCAGCAAGGAAACAGAATTCTGCTTTGGATTCAAAAGGATCAGCTCAGCCATCTGAGGGACTGCAATCATCACATCCAGTTCCTGCAGGCCAACCCATGCCCCATGGAAATGTTCCTCCAACCCAGAGTGCGAGGCCTGTGACTAAGGTGTGTATATATTGCAAAGGTTGTTTGGTTTGGATGCTGTTCTAATTTTCTAGTTAGTATCCAGATATTTGTTGTTCTCTATCTAATAGATATGTTTTATTTTCAGATCCCACCACATGGTTCTACTGTTCAAGCTGCTGCTTTACCAAAAGGCTATGTTCCTTTGGGAAAAGTTGCAGGTTGCTCAACCCAAGGTAAGGCCAATGTGCTGTATCCTAATAATGCTACCGATTTCAAACCCAATGGGCATGAATGGCTTGTTGGTGACAGATTAAAGCCAAGAGGAAAGGTCAATGGAAATGGGAATTTGGACGCCCTCAATGAACAGAATAGAGGTCCTCGAATCAGCAAGATGAGGAACCCCTGGTTACCACCAGTAGATGCAAATACTGGGGCTCATGGATTGGTGGAAAATAGTGAAAATTGTGCTCCTGAGGTAAATAGGGACCAATTTAACCGGGCAGATTTTCCCACCAAATATGACAACGCGTTGTTTTTTGTGATAAAATCTTATAGTGAGGATGATGTGCATAAGAGTATCAAATACAATGTTTGGGCAAGCACTCCAAATGGAAATAAGAGATTAGATGCGGCATATCAAGTTGCGAAAGAGAGGTCTGGTGGAAATCCTGGAAGCTGTCCCGTCTTTTTGTTTTTTTCAGTAAGTATTATTTGTGCACTTTTCATTTTTTGTGGGGGCGGGTTTGGAGGGGTTTATTGATAGTCATACTATACCATGATCAGTGTTCAGGATCCCATTTCTTTGGGCATTGCCAGTAATGAATGCTAACATTTGCAAATATGAGTGCAGGTTAATGCGAGTGGTCAGTTCTGTGGAGTGGCAGAGATGGTTAGCTCGGTGGATTTTCACACGAGCATGAATTTTTGGCAACAAGACAAGTGGAATGGTTTCTTCCCAGTAAAATGGCACATCATTAAAGATGTTCCAAATTCCCAATTTCGTCACATCATTTTGGAAAACAATGACCACAAGCCTGTCACAAACAGTCGAGACACGCAAGAGGTAGACCATTTTTTTTATGTTTCTCACTTTCATGTTTGGCTCACCTTAAAATATGATTTCAATAGCAATATTCAAAAATAAAAGCTGAAATTTATGAGACGTATACCGATCCTATTAACACATGCCCTTTTTATGCAGATAAAGTTCACACAAGGTATTGAGATGTTAAATATCTTCAAGAACTACATGGCAAAGACATCAATACTGGATGATTTTGTGTTTTATGAAAATCGTCAGAAAACAATGCAAGATAAGAAGAGACAGTCGAATCAACCCGAGCAGCTGCAGGTAAGGAGGATTTGTTATATGAATTTGATTGATATTTGTATTGTTGAGATTGTGTTCTGTTTAATCACAAAAAACCAAACTCTTTTTCAGCCACCAGCTCTAGCGGACGCTGTCCAGAAAATGGGATTGGGTGAACAGGTGGATAAAACTGAGGAAGATGCAAGAGTGAGTAATCACAGTGATCTCAGAGCTGCAAATGGCAATCAGCATTCTAACTCAAGTATTACCAAGAATACTGCTTTGGAGCCTTCTTCTGTGAGAAAAGAACAGACTGCACCATCAAAGCTAGTTGATTTGAAAAAGAGTGAATTAAAAAGGCTAGGTGACGAATCAAGTAAAAAAGAATAGTGATGAAATCCCGAGTGTTTTAAAATCGGGTTTTCTGATACATAGTGTATGGATAGGAAGGTTTTTGGCTATTTGGTATTCCCCTTGTGGCCACCAGTAATCTCAAAACCAGTATTTTTGCCGTGTGCTGGGATGAACTTGTTATAGGATATGGCTCCCAACAGCAGTGTCACCAATATCCCAGTGGAACTGGTAGCTTTTTTAGAGTGGGCCAATTGTACAATAGTTGCCTTCATACAGAACAGCACCAGTAAAAAATGGCACATAGGAAAGTTCTTCCACAACAACTGCCGCAGTAATATTAGGGACCACGTCATCTTTTTTGAGTGGTTTTGATTTGATGATTCCCTCCTTTGACCTGAGGATATATTGTGGGCTGATATTCCAGTATGATGTTTTTGATACAGAAAACTGATTTCTTCAGGGGCCTTGCCTTGCAGGTTGGAGATATATAGTAATTTCTCCAAAGACTGATAAATTAGAAAGTGGGTTTCAGGGATTTCACAGAACAGAGTGTATTTAATATTCGCTGGTCCATGGGACTGGATTCAAATGCAAGCATTTCCAATTGTAAAAATCTGCTGGAAAAATTTGAAAGGTCAAGAGATGTGTGCCAGCAGTCTACACAGCAATGAAATTTGTTTAGGCTATCAATTCTGATTAAAAAATATATGGCCATTTTTGATGATCTGTGACGCATAATATTTTGCGTGATTGTGTTGATATAGAAACAGTTCTAGCGCAAAGATTGTATTTTCAATTCGGGTGAAAGCTTGTGTTTCACATTATTGTTAAAATGTCAATTTATTATAATATGCTGTTGAATGGTGGGCATTTGTTGCATAAAACTTTTTGATTCAAGTAAAATAGATTATGCGGGGTCAATACTTGTTTATCAAGAGTAGTTAGTGTTGTCTTCTACGAATATTTTCACGATGGATGTTATGATCTGCAGGATGGAAAATTGAGTCATACAAAATAATCAAGTGCTTAATAAACAAACATTTCTGATCTCAGAGTTCTCTGAGACAACCATTGATGTAGTATCCTGTGCGGACCTCACAAGCGTTGTCTGCTCGAAATCAGTTTTCTGTTTTCTGTTCACTGAGACCACCGTTCAAAAGAAGAGGTTGATTGGCAGCTTTTATAAAGCTCTAATCATCGACATTGGAGGGAAATGCATTGGAAGTTAACTAATCGATAAACAATAGGTAATGACAACGAAGGAAAAGGGATTTCCAAATTTTCTCATATCTGCCAATTGACTTGGTAAAAAAGGAGTCGTTATTTCCAATAATACTATAGCTAAAGATAACAAATCAATCAGGAAAAAGCTAATAAAATAGAGGTCCAAGGACAGGCTGCTTTAGAACAAATACAAACACGATCGATTACTTTGGCATCTTGATGGGCCCCCAAATGACAGGTGCTCTTCAATATTACCATTTAATATAAGAAGCAGACAAAAATCATAAAAACTTGAGAAGGAACATTGAATTTGAGAAGACCACTTGTATCAACGAACCTTTTCTTGAAACCTAAAATTTGTTTAATTGAAAAATTATTCTATGCTCGGCTAACACAGCATCTTGTAGAGAAGACAACTTTGGGAATAAAGAGGAAGTGACTTCTCATACGCCACGCAACTCCTAAACGAAAATAATAGATTGAGTAAAATATTAAATTTGACAAAGCATCTTTATTTTAAAGACTAGAGTATATGAGATGCGTACACACCATAATGCTATCTATTGTTATACATATTCATATTGTTAGTTTTTACATTCTCTTAAAGATATCTCCTCTGAATTTGAAAAGATATCTCGTTGGTTTCTCGTAATTTGAAAATTGTCGAAAATGTCAAAGCAACTTGGCCGTAACAATCAACCAAAATCCTTTGCACATTGTCTCTACTTTATATATATATATATATATATTATTTAAAGGCTGTTATGCTTTGCTTTGCCTCAATAAAATATTCAATTTGAAATTTGTTTGTGATTAACAGGCGGGTCCATGTTTCTACTCATTCTTTGTAGTTGAGGTCATGGATAGATATTCCACTGAATACCATTTGGATTTTGTTCTTGGATAATTACTGGTATATTTTATTATTTAAAGGTTCGGTGTTTGCATTTAATAATATCTATATAAAATATCTGAAATTTAATAATGACTTTGAATAATTAGTATGTATATAATATTTTGTATATCCATGTAGGAATGGGTTTGAATAAAATTTAAGTACATTGAGTAATACTAATATCTCATTAAATGGAATTTGTAACAGTATTGATCTTTTTTTTTTGCGATAACAATTTTTTTTTGTTTTAATTGATTTTTATGCGATAACAAAAATATGTTGTTTTAAAATAATGTAAATGTCTAATTATATTTCAATGATCTGTCACTCGGATTGGGATTGGCCGCAATAAAGGGACCATGATCATAAAATATATACTATCTACAAACTGTAGGCAGTATGGGTACATCACTGCCAAAAATATGATTGCATGCTTTCATGTCACTAGATTGATTGTAAGCTTCTGTGATTATATGCTTTGTTGGCATGCTTTCATGTCACTAAAATGATTGTAAGCTTCTGTGATTATATGCTTTGATGGCATGCTTTCATGTTACTAGAATGATTGTAAGCAGGTGTGATTATATGTTTTTATGCTATTAAAATGTCACAAATTATTGTAGGATGGTGTGGTGACAATAATTTTCAAGCTAATTTATATTACTGTAAAAATGATATATATTGTAATATAACCTAGCAGTTAGGGTTGGATTTAGGTGTGGTAGGTGTAGGGGTTAGGTGTCATCCTTGAAATTAGGGAGTAATTTTTGTACAAGGAATAAGTACAATCATTAACAATCAAGTTCAAGCTTTGGCTCTGTAACAAGGGATGATTATTGAAACAAACATGTAAAAAAAATATTGATGACGAGATTTTTTGGCAATAATTTTCTGTAAGGTAAGAAACTCAATTGAGAAGGTTTTGAATTCATGGAATATTTCATGTTTTGCAAGGCTCAATTCCTCACCTTATAGAATGTCAAATGAGGCATGCAATTATTGAGAAGGTTTTGAATTCATGGAATATTTCATGTTTTGCAAGGCTCAATTCCTCACCTTATAGAATGTCAAATGAGGCATGCAATTTATATTTTGGATCTACGAGGGAAAACATGGGGGGGACTTTTGCCACCTCCCATGTTTGTTAAATCAAACTTTATATATCATATGACACTAGCCCATGCAATGGACAAGTGGTGATCCATGTATTCAATAGTTCATGCAATATTAATGAAATTAAACCTACATGAGATGAAACATATTTGGACAAGTGGTGATCCATGTATTCAATAGTTCATGCAATATTAATGAAATTGAACTTACGTGAGATGAAACATATTTGAACTCAAGATGGGATGGTGAGAGGCATGTGGTTAAATGTGCTTTACTTGGAGTCTAATCCTACGATTCCTTGTCATCCTTCGTCCGATGCAAAAGAATAGAAAGAGCTCCAAATTTGCTAGGAATTCATGTAGGAAAGAATATGGGATGATGGCAAATTCACATGGATATCCAAATAGGTGTGCATTTTGTGAAAATTCTAAGCTTTGTAGAGGAATTTGCAGGTGTGAAAGACACTATGATGATACCCAACAATGGTTTTCTTTGTATGTGAGAAAGTGGGAGGGATGGAGGAAAGGTTGGGAGTTAAAAAAA